>JAJJMC010025361.1:2259116-2388483 GCA_023531435.1 Papaver californicum | reverse complement strand
AAAGAATTACCCGATTAATCACATAAATTGTTAGAAATAACTGATTCCTGATTCCTGGTTTTCCCCATATTTTCTAAAAATCATCTCTAGTTTGTTTTCCTGATTTTTATTAGTTTAGATTTAGTCTATTATTTTCTAAGATCATTACCTTCACAAGTTCGAGTAACGAACTCTTTATTTACCACTTTCAAAATTACATCAATAACCCAAAAACTTTCCTTAATAAATATCAATCTTCCCCAACAGATGACCAAATGTGTTCGATCAAGTCATTTCTCAAACGAACCCTAATTTGTTTATCAAATACTGCTCGTCTACGTTGGTCAATCATCACTCTTGATAGTTGTGATGTGTTGTCCCTTGAAATGACACATGGAGCACCAAAGCTGCGTTGATCATAGTGATGGGGCCAGTTGCCGGGAATACGTTCATCCTCAACTATCATGTTATGTATAATAATAACTGTTTTCATGATGTACGGTAACACATCAGCATTCCACATTCTTGCAGGCTGTTTGATGATTGCAAATTGATTTTGAAGTACCCGAACCCTCTTTCCACGTCCTTTCTACACCCTTCCTGCAATGCAGAAATTTTTTGTTTTTTTTGGGAATCGGGATGTTTTATGGTTGTGACAATTGTTGCCGTCTCAGGGTATATTCCATCACCAAGATAGTACCCCATATTATACTGATTTCCATTTACCTGAAAGTTAAATGTTGGTGCTTTTCCATGGATGAGCTTTTTGAATATATACGATCGGTTCATGATATTTATATCATTGTTTGACCCTGGCATACCAAAAAATGCATGCCAGAACCATAGATCATGCGACACCACTGCATCCAAAATTATACTTTCGCTTCCCTTGTAAGCGGTATATGCACCGGATTTAGCAGATGGGCATCGGTCCCATTTCCAATGCATACAATCGAGGCTCCCAATCATACCGGGGAATCCTCGTTTTTTGTTTTCTTCGAGGAGGTTTTGAACATCCTGTTTAGTTGGTGTACTCAAATTTTCTTTCTCATACAGTTGGACAATAACCATGCAAAATCTTCTGGTTGCTTCCAATACAGTGGTTTCCCCAATCCTTAAATATTCATCTATTGCATCCGCGGCACAACCGTATGCTAACATTCTAATTGCTGCTGTAATTTTTGTGTGCGGGGTTAAGCCTGGAACACCACAAGCATCTTTTTTTTGTACAAAATAACTATTCACCCGAACAATATCACCCAATATCCGGTTGGATAATTCGCGACGCATTCTAAATCTTCTACGGAAAACATGTGGGGAGAACGCCGGGTTGTTGGAAAAATAGTTTGTATGCAAACATCTGGCACCTATATGACGATTTCTGGGTATTTTAGTACGTGTGTTGCGAGGTTTCATATTACATGCCAATAATGCGGCAGTAACTGCTATGTTATTATTAGCGGCCTCAGCTTCACTCTCATCTGATGAGTAATAACTACTGTTATCTTCATCGTATAATTGTTCGTCTGAAGAAGAAGAACTAAAAGAAAGATGCTGCTAGAAGCTAGAAGATGAACCTTAGTTGGTTGTTTCATTTTGATAGTTAAACATATTCTTGGGATGTTTGAAAAAATGGACCTATACGTTTGATAAACTAGTTTGTATCGCTAGATAAGGCAAGTGTGGTTATTTATAACATGAGATGAAATCACAATAGACTAACTACATAATATTTATAATATTTAACTTTGGCAGAGATATTTTGCTTTTAGTTGACAAGGCAATGACATGAAATGACAATAGACTGACTACATAATAATTCAAAGATTATATTTTAACTTTTTCAGAGATTTTTTTCTTTTACTTGACAAGGCACTGCGATGAAATGACAATAGACTAACTATATAATAATTCAAAGATTGAATTTTAACTCTGTCAGAGATATTTTTCTTTCCCTTGACAAGGCATTGCGATGAAATGACTATAGACTGACTACATAATAATTCAAAGATTTTATTTTAATGTTTGTCAGAGATATTTTGTTCTTAGTTGACAAGGCAATGACATGAAATGACAATACACTGACTACATAATAATTCAAAGATTATATTCTAACGTGGGGGTGGACGTGGTTTCATAGTACTAGGGAGAACAATTAAGACAAAAGGATTAAATTCATCCATAACCCTTAAAATCTCGAAATGAGGTTTGTATTTGAATTCAGAACGTTACCATCTAACCATTCTTCCGTAGATCTACGTACAACGTCATCGTCTGTTTCATGCCTAACATGAAATTCATTAACCTTGGCAACTAAAGAAGAAAATTGAAGTACCTCCTTTTTAATACACATATAACGAACAAAAATCCCGGCTCGATTCCTGTTGTTGGGATTTCCAGTTTCGGCACAAAAATTCACATGAGTTTCTTCTAACCATTATTGTCTCATCACAACGTTCAACCAATCTGGTGTTCCCCTAGCTGGATAATACAAGACAATATTTCGACATATCGATAAATCTTCTTCCAGTGTAAAATTCTCTGCATTGAGGTTCCAATTTTCATAACCACCCATTGAACGAAAACTGGAGATTATAAATTTTAAATGAAAATCTAGGATATGGAAGATTGAATATAACTTGAAAGTATCTCCCTTGGTGAAGTACTTATAGGTAGAAAGGATGGTGAATTGGATAAGGTAACCATGTGTAACGGTAATGAAACTTTCAAAAATTAAATATTAAAGGTTAGGTCCAACGGTAAGAAAACGGTAAAACTATGGTAACAAATGTTGCACCATTCAACTTCTGACAACCAACTACGGACCCTACGAAATCAACAATAAAAATAACATATAAATTAACAATAAATCAACATAAAATTAATCCAAAAAATTGTTATTAATGAAAACCCTAAATTTAAAATTGTTTACTTTAGCCCGAGTTGGATCTAGGTGGAACAAATGGAGGGAAAGTAGGCCGGACGGTAGGCCGAACCTTCGGTGATGATCTTGGAGGTGGAGTAATAGCATATGAAGCAAAACCCATCGGTTGTTCTTGACGGGCTTGGGTAAGTTGTCTGCTCAACAAAAAATTTTGATCTTTTAGTAAGCTAATTTCGGCGGCTGTCTGCGCTCGAAAAGTGTTGAACTCAGCTTCTCTAGCGAGGATGTAGTCCATCCTATCCTTTGTTTCCGATAACGTAAATTTGACGGAACTCTTGGGTAAAAGTAGCATAGTCTTGTACCATATCATAAGCCGCCACCTGGCAAAGAAAAATAATAAAACTAAACCCAAAGAAAAAAACAATTCAAAAATTGTCACTACTATGTGTTCCCCGAATTCATCAAATACTTACATAAGGTAATTGTTGAGGAGGAGGAATAGGGAATTCATCACGTGGTCGTGGGATGTTGTGTTTGATCCGGTCTCCCGCATATCCATAGGTTTCAACCTCCCAGTCAACCGCAGTCACATATTTGTTGAGGTTGGTGATATGTCGCCAATATTCCAAATATACCCCGTAATCCACCACACGCACGTATTCACTACAGTTGCTGTGAACTGTTGATGTCATGTTCTTCATGTCATTATCACCGTAGTTGGAAATTGAACTAGGCGGGTTGGCGGGAATACCCCAACTCGGGTTGTTCTGCCTCCAACACCTGTCTCCCAGATACATATTGTGCTTTATCAAAAAAAAAAAAAAACAAAATAAATAAATGTAAATAGTTTTAATGCATTTGTTAGTTGAAAAAATCTGCGCACGAAATAAAAACAACCAAACTTACATTGCCAAGCCACGTAAATGTAACCCTTTGTCCCGAAAGTTCTATTGCTTTACGACCAATCTCTTCTGGTATGTAGTTAACTGATGTCAACCAGGGTTGCCAGCAAACGTCGTCAACTGCTAACTGATTCAGTTCAGTTCTAGACTTCATGATATCAACACCCTTCCGGCGTGTCCCTAACCACCTACGACATCTGGGCCATTCATTATCGTTTTGGGCCCTAGTTATGGTTGGACGATAAATACCCAGATATTCGTAGCCCCAAAACTGGAACATAAATTATTTTACCAACAGTTCACAACATAAAAATTAAAATTATGAAACTAAAATTATTTGCATAATAGTTAATAAATTACCTCCAAAATTTGAAAGGGACCCGATACTGATTTCTGTCCCCCTAGACACCGTGGAGAGACCGGAATACAATTTAGATAAGGAAGGTCCATCCCAGTCGAAGTTACTTACTGCATCTAAATTATCAAAGGCAGCCAACCATCCTGCATCAATGTATGTTTTTGCATTTAGGAAAAAGAAATTGCCCAAAGTATACATATAAAAAGCCCTCGCCACTTTATCCGCAATCACACTATCATCTTTCGCCACCTCCAATGTGTCATTATCAAAATAGGAGCTCAAAAACTTGAGAGTGATTGCACCTGAAACCCATTGTGGTGGAAGACCTTCCCTCTTGCATACCGCACTGTTTTTAAGTTCAGGAAAGATATTGGCACAGACATATTCAAATTTATAAAGTTGTGGGTCATAAGGGATAGAGCTACCAACACCGATACTAAGCCCGGTCAACATAACCCAATCGAGGGGAGTGAACCCAAGCTCCCCAAAAGAAAAATAAAAGGTGTTCGTAGTATCCCAAAACCGCTCGATAATAAAATCTGTCAAAGCGTGGGACGAATCTACTACAGGTAGGGATAGTAATCTACCCCAACCTCCGCGTTCAATTCTAAATTGGACCCTATTACAAGAATCACAAATTTTCTTGTAAGTCTTTAAAACAGATTTCAGAGAACCTCGGTGATCAAACCTGAAGTCGACGTTGGTGGAATAAGTTATATTGGTAAAAGCATGTTCGTTGCTATCTTCCACCACAGAGTAATGTTCTAACCCGGGGACATCAACATACTGGGGGCCCAATGACTCTCCTGCCGATTCCTCCGCGATTTTTGTTTTTTTACTCGTTTTCCTTCTCCTAACCCATCTCGAAACAACATTGTCAGACATCTGTACAAAAAATTGAATATATCGTTCGGAATAAAATTAGTATATCAACAAAATGCATAAACTTTCAAAATTAACCACAATTACACACTTCTTAATAATTCCAACATCCACCATATTTAAGCTACAACATATTGTTATTGTATATTAAATTTAATTAAAACATACTTTAAAACCCTAAATAATAACACAAATACATGAACCCTAATTTGCTAACCCAAATTTGTATGCACCAACACAACCGAAAATTGCAATTATGGGTTTATACTATAACAAGTAAACAACATGCTTCAAACTAATTTAACATTTTAATTATCTATATATGAAATTAAAACAATGAATTTAATTATTTTAGGGCAGCAATTATACCTTTGATATTTGTTGAGTTGGGTTTAGAATGTAGTACAAAAATGGATCGAGGTTATGGGCTGTCGTTGACGGACGAAAATCAGGTGAAAAATCAGTTGGGAACGGCAGCAACGGCGGGCGAGATGGAGAAACAGGAGGCGATGAAGGAGAAACAGGAGGCGATGACTGGAGAAATAGAATTTTGTTTCTTATTACATTGACAGGCGAGAGGCTAGATGCTCGTCTGTCTTTAACGGACGAGGTTCTACACCCGCGCCCGTATTTCTAACACACACGCGAGTCACACGTTTGGAGCACGAAATGCCAGAATCTCGCCCCACCGGGCGAGCTCGTGGGGCATCGCTTAGGACATGAGCGCGAGTCTAGGATTTCGCTTGAAATTTTTTTTCCCGGGCGGGGTTCTACTATTTTGCTTGTAAGGGGCGGAAGGTTGACATATCGCCCGTCCTGGTGGACGAGCTTCTAACATTTCGCTCCGTCTTAAGTCCAGGCCTAGGGTACCGCCTGACTATCCACCGCTGTTTTTTCTCCTGACCATCGATCAAATTTTTAATCATTTGATCGATGGGTTTACTCGCAACATTGTGGTTGCTCTAAGCGTCGAGGGGGAAGAGATTTAGGTCGTGTTAACACTTTCTTTATGTTTAGTAAGAAATTGATGTACCTCAATAGGTGTTTGACACATTTCCATTGGTGATTGCGATGCTTTAAGAGAATATAAACGAAGTAAAACTATTTTATTCTTCTTAGCTGCTCGAAGTAGATTATGACTATCGACCACTTTGTTTTCAGATGTAGATAATCCCGACCGTCAACTTTGAACTCCGTTTTAACCCTAGAGAAGTCCAACTCAATTGGACCCAATATGCGCAACCATTGAGTTCCTATAACAACTTCACATCTCTCAAGTGGAAGTAAATAGACATCTACATATATTGGAACTCATTGTAATATCAATTCAAAACTATATATTACGCCACGTGTCTAACCTAGTAGAGTTAGTCATTTCACTTTTTAACTTTTAATGGATGGTCAAGCGAGTTAACCATAGTTAATTCATTGACCGGGATCTAAACTTAAAAGGTGTACAAAATTAGGGTCCAAACACCAAACTATAAAATTTAACAGGACCCAAAATCAGAATTTCGCTAATATTAATAATATTGATACGTTTCCGATACCGGGTACAACAAACCAAGGACTTTACAGCAAACCAAGGTTCATGGTTTCAAACCTTCGTGATAAAAACACAATAGTTGGATCATCAAAGAAAAAGATGACATCATGCACCTCGATGCGTTTGGATTGTTTAAGACCATGATTTTTAAGACAAGCTTGAACAAATGACAACTAAACTCTCTGCCGACTTCCGGGTTCAAAAAGTTAAAGTGGACTGCAAGCGTGAGGTAGTCACAGAAAAGACTCATCGCAAATCTTATTCTACGGAAAATCTCAAATCTCATTCATGGACCAAAATTTTACTTTTGGGTTTATGCTTTACAATACGAAAACGCTAAACATTGACCAATTTTTATAGCTTAAATATGGACCAACAATATTTATTCTTTCAAAAAATACTTTTAAAATATATATGTATTCTTTAAAAATTATTATTTTCAATAATAAAAATAATAGTAAATATTAAATAATCATCTAATTTTAGTTTGATTTTTTCTTTTAAAATTATATCTATAATAAAAATATAATTATTTAAAATTATATTTTTTAATAATATATATGTATATTAAGAACCAAATGTCTATTTAATACGTAAATATATATTTATTTTAAAACCTATCAATTATAATAAAATTATTTTAAAAGATATGTTTGTTTTTATCATTTGTTACAACAACAATTGTTGAACCTAATATTTTACCGAACACTATTTGATCATCTTTTTAATCAACTCTAGATTTAGTTTATAGTTTACCAAACACTCAACTATTTTTTTACACAGCACAACACATCAACGCACAACAGAAAAACGCTTTTACAAATGTCATAATAATTCCAAATTAAGCCAAAATCCAACCATCCAAAACCCTTTTAAAAGTTCCACTTAAGTCTTAAGCCCCCATCCACTATTGATCTAAGTGGTAAAGGGGTCCGTTTTTAGACCATCCCCTTGGTCCATCTCTAGACGGACCGGTTAACATGTATCCAAATTAAAACTTCTCTGCGAGAAAATTGTAGCTCACTTTATTTTTATTCTGAAGATAATATTTTAAGTTTAATGGCTTTTTATGCTATCTTAAGCTAGATTTATTAATACTATTCTCTTTATGAAGGGAAAACAACCTCAAATCCAGTGATTAGACCTGGTTAAAGATAAAAGAAAAGGCAAACAGAAATGGAGGGGCATGAACTTGACCTCCTAGTCCCTAGAGATCATTTTAAGTCATTTACTGTAATTTTTTTCCCCGGTATATCAACTGCACATTATAGTACATTGCCTGTTTCTTTGACTGTAATAAATAAACAATCGATGACAATTCGTTAGAAAGAAAGACCCAAAGTCACATGTACATACATTTGTTGCTACATATCACCATCGGAGATTGTTGCTTATTTAGCATCTGATAAGGAAAGAGCATTCAAGGATTAGAATGTTAACACGGCACTAGTGGACCTAAACTCTATATTGAAAAATACTGCTAGTAGCGATCATGGAATACTTCTTACCCAAAAAATCACAATTAATTAAGTCCACTAATTGAGATATCTTATGATTCATATTAAACCATATATTAACTTGCACTTTTATTTTTAGAATCACATATTTAGTAAACCAGCTTCTGTCGCATTGGTTATTATTGCCAATTTCTGATAGAAAGGTATTGGATAGACCATGACCATGGGTACAACCACTAGTGACCTATCTCAAAGCTTATCCTCCTGATGCTTACAGCAGAACTTTCGTCAGTAGTCACAGGAAGTCTCGATTCCCGTCGAGCATCGGATTGTTACTGAGGCAAATAAAATATAAATATAAAACAAAAAATTTATGTGGTTCGGCTATAGTCTACTCCCACAAGAAAAGAAAAGATTTTTCTTATTATGTATCAATAGAGATTACATAAATCTTTTATACCAAATTATAGAGAAGCTATCTTTTGGAAAAGATACTAAAAGTAATGGCAGATATATTGTTACCATATGTCGACACATATATATATAGAATTAAAATCCCATCAGATATTTCTTCTCCAATCAACACTCCCTCTCAAGTTGGTGCCAAGATGTCGACTGAGCCCAACTTGGACAATATCTCATGGAATGTTGCAGCTGGTAATCCTTTGGTAAAAATGTCCGTAAGTTGTTCATGACTACGCACAAAAGGTGTGCAGATTATCTTGGCTAACATCTTTTCTCTAACAAATTCAATATGCTTCGTACGCTCATGGAAAACTGGATTTGAAGCAATATGCATAGCAGCTTGGTTATCACAAAACATTTTTGTTGGCTCCGACGAAAGAAAACCAATTCACTTAATAAAGCTCGAATCCAAATGATTTCGCAAGTAGTTGACGCCATAGCCCTGTATTCAGCTTCTGCACTGGAACGAGACAAAATATTTTATTTTTTACTTTTCCATGCAACCAAATTACCTCCAACAAAGATACAATATCCAGTAGTCGACTTCCGATCAACTGGGCACCCCGCCCAATCAGCATCTGAATATGTTGTAATACAGGGACCAACAATATAATTGTCTTCATTCTTAGTCATCAAAACTCCTCTACCAGGTGACCCCTTTATATATTCCAAGATTCTAGTAACAATATTCATATGCTTAATGCGAGGAGAGTGCATATAATGACTGACTAAGCTAACTGCATATGCTATGTCCGGTCTAGTAGTGATAAGATAAATTAACTTGCCAACTAACCTTTAGAATAATCCATTATCATTTAGCAAATCTCCATCATTATATTGTTACCACTCTCTACAGGAGTATCACGAGGCTTTATCCTCATTGTTCCTGTTTCACGTAACAAATCCAAAACATATTTTCTTTGATTAAGAAATATCCCCTTCTTAGAATAAGCGACTTCTAAACCCAGAAAATATTTTAATATCCCTAAATATTTGATAGAAAACCTTGAATGGAGCATGGCCTTGAGATTTATTATTTCTTTTTGATTGTCTCATGTAATCACAAGATCATCGACGTAAACTAAAACAATAGTAGTTACGGAATTACCTCTTTTAAACAAAGAAGAATCTGTCGAACTCCTTTCAAGCTCGATTTTTATGAGAACATAACTCAACTTTGCATACCATGCGCGGGGTGATTTTAACCCATATATCGCCTTCTTAAGTTTACAAACCAAATTGAAATTATTTTCTTGTGGATGCCCAGGTGGAATACTCATGTACACCTCTTCTTCAAGATCACCGTGCAAGAAAGAATTTTTGACGTCCATTTGAAATAACTTCCAATCTTTATTTGCTGCAAGAGACACAAAAAATAGAAAGGTATTCATCTTTGCAACTGGCGCAAAGGTTTCAGTATAATCTTCTCATATGTTTGAGTGAATCCTCTAGCCAATAACCTTGTCTTATATCTCTCAATCGTTCCATCACTGTTGTACTTAATTTTGTAACTCAATGACACCCAACAGTTTTCTTTCCTAGTGGTAATTTAACGATACTCCATGTCCCATTCTCATCCAAAGCTTACAATTCATTTTTCATCGATGTATTCCATACCGGAATTGATTTGGCCTCTGTGAAGTTTTTGGGTTCTTGGGTACTTGATATAACACTTAAAAAACCAGCGTGTGAAGGACTTAAATTATCATATGTTAAGTAAGCCTGCATCGGATAGGCAACAAATGATAAGTGAAAAAATCTTTCATTTTTTCTGGTGCTTTCCTCTCCATGTTTGATTTTCTTATTATTGGCGCGGAAGCATCTTCAACTGTTAAGGTGGGAACATCTTCAAATTGTGTAAATTCAGATGGTACAGTCACTTCATATGGCTCGACATCATATGTAACTTCACTTGGTAGATTTGGTAATTCAACTGCTGCATCATTATTATTTCACATATCATCATTAATGGGTAACTCATCATTAATAACAGGAAGTGGTACCAAATCATCCAAGTTCTCCCCCTGGGACCAACTTCCAGTGTCATTGCTAAAATAAAATGTATTTCATCGAATACAACATCACGAGAAACAATAACTTTCCGAGAAGTTGTATTATAGCATATATAACCCTTTTTTATTGAAGAATATCGAAAAACACACACTTGGTAGCTCGTGCATCATGTTTATCACGGTTTTGCTTGCAAATATACATAACACACACAACCAAATACTCGAAGATGAGAAATATCAGTTTTCCTATTCCAATGGCGACTGAAAATCAATAACTCGACTAGGAAGTCCGTTGATCAAGTATGTGGCTGTCAATAACCCATGTGACCAGTACTTCTTAGGAAATTCATTTGAAGCATAAGAGCACGAGTTGTTTCTAATATATGCCGAAGTTTCCTTTCAACAACACCATTTTGTTGCGAAGTACCAACACAACTGGTTTGGTGAATAATACCGTGGCTGCGAAGATAACCTGGTAACGACCTTTTAACAAATTCAGTCCCATTGTCTGATCTAAAACATTTGATTTTAGTATCAAGCTGATTTGTTACCATTAGATAAAATTCTTCGAAAATAGAAGATACCTCAGTTTTAGATTTAAGTAAATATATCCATGTAACACGAGACCAATCATCAATAAATATCACAAAGTATTTGAATTCATTATAAGAATCAATTGGAGCAGGATCCCATAAATCTGAATGAATCAATTCAAAAGCCTCAGTAGATCACGACATAGTATTAGGAAATAGAAAACGTGATTTTTTAGAAAATTGACACACATCACAAAATCTTGACTCAACAAAAATTGAAGGGAAAATTCTGGACAAAATTTTGTTGGAAGGGTTCCCAAGCCTTATGTGAAAAATACAGCTTTGCTTAGATCTTTTAGCAAAATATGCCTTGTTAATAGAGGTTAACATATATAGCCCATGTGAATAAATCCCTTCACCAATCTTCTTCTTCGTTTTTCGATCCTGAAAGATGACGGAAGTAGGAGAAAAAATTACATCACAATTCATAGAGCTTGTGATTTTACCGACGGATAACAACTGAGTAGGGAATGACGGAACAACAAGTGCTTCAGAAGATGGAAAATTGGTAAAGAAATTAATTTTTCCACTTCCTAATACGGGAGAAATTTTTCCATTAGCAACTGACATACCATGTTTACCAGAGCTACGTACAAAATCATGAACTGACGAAGGATTATTAGCCATATGATATGTGGCTCCGGAGTCGACTATCCAAGTATTATCTTTGAAATTAGATGAGCTTAATAAGGCGAGTAAAATACCTGAAGCATGAGCAGACTTTTGATTAGATTTACTCAACTGTTGAAAGAATTCCTTTAATTTATTCATAGTAAATGAAGTATTATCAGCCACGACAGCACGATCAATTTTATTCTTTTGAATACTAGCCTTAAAATGTGTATGAATCACCCAACACCGGTCACAAAAGTTTTTTTCTTTCTCTATGCTGGACGATTTTTCTCTCTCGTCTTTTTCAGTTAAAATGGCACTCGATTCAGATGCATCCGAAACCCCTTTGTGAATTGGGTTCATGGCCTTTTTACGCGTCTCTTCTCGCTGAACAGTTGCACACACACTAGACAAAGTTGGTAGTTCGGAACTCATGAGAATATTACTCCTTAGAGCTTCATGTTCAGATTTAAGACTACTAAGCACATCAAAGATTTCATCTTCTTCAACTATTTTTAGTAAGGTTTTTGCATCAGTGGTATGTGGTCGATATAAATCGAGTTCATCCCACTTTTTCTTCAAAAAACCATAATGTTCTGTAAAGCTTTTATCACCTTGTTCAGCTTCGGCAATTTCACGCTTGAGTTCAAAAACACGTGCAACATTATTTGACAACCAAAAAGATTAGCAAATGAATCCCACAAATCCTTTGCAAATTCATAAAAAGAAAAAATATCAGAAATATGTGGCTCCATTGATTGCAAAAGCCATGTCCTGACAAGTTGATCTTTAGCAATCCAATCCTCATACTTTGGATCTTTCGATTCAGGACAAGTACTGATCCCATTAATAAATCCATATTTTCTTTTTCCACAAGAGCTAACGCAGCATCCTTAGAAAAAATTACATAATTAACGCCGTTTAATAGAACTGAAGTTAACTTCAAACTAGTATTGTTATCTGACTCCACCATCATGAAGAATATATGAAATAAAGAACAAGGAAAGAAGAAAATACGGATTTACTTGACAAAGGAAACTATATATATATATATATATATCTCTTCAAACCTGTTGTGGTGCCATGAGGCAAACTTGAAATATATATATGAAAAAAAAGATTTACGTGGTTCGGCTATATCCTACATCCACGGAAGAAGAAAAAGTTTTTCTTATTATGTATCAATAGAGGTTATATAAGCCTCTTATACTAAATTACAGAGAAGGTATCTTTTGGAAGAGATAATAAAGGTAATGATAGATATATTGTTACCATATGTCGACACTTATGTATAGAATTAAAATCCCATCAAATATTTATTCTCCAATGAACAGTAACTTGTTGCAGTGGCACCATAACATAATTGTCCAGAATCCAAATCCGACTTACTCACTGCTTTCGATTCAATTATTCGGATTTCTACAATAATTTAACGAAAATACTTCCTATCCTCCCCCTCTACTGCTCCATGAGAAGTATTCCTAGACCCAGTATTCTCCTTCTACGGTTTACATCCATGATACACATGGATATAAAGTGTCAGTGTAAAAAAACGATAGATGTGCAGCAAAGTCGGTAATCTTGTCGATAATCTAATACTTAGAAAAAGAACAAGAGTAGTAATAGCCAATAGTTTTAGGTAACTAAGATCTTTTTCGCGTAGGAATCATGTGATAATCGAGAAGGATAATTGATTAGAAATACATGTCGATATATCGTATTGACATGTGTGCACATTTGCTGTCACATTCACCATCAAGCCCTGCTAATTTTACATTTGATAAAGGAAAGAAAAGATTTTTTCCGGATTAGAAGTGTTTGTTGAAGACACTGGTGGACCCTAGAATTTTGTTGTTCTCTCCAATATCCAATATCCAAATTCCAAACAGGCCGTGGGTTATAACCCCAAAGGTGTCACTATCCAACAACAAAAAGCCCAACAAAACAAATATTTCACAAAAAACCCATTTGAACCCAATTGTCTAAACTACCCTTAATAAAACCGCTCACTCTCATTTATTTCTCACCAATTCAATTTGAAACGAAATTAGTTCCCTCTTCAACCACTTCCAGATTTTCAAAACCGTTCCCCAATTTCAAAATCACCAGAAAAATCTCCTGAAACAACATCATCTTAATCTTCATCCATATCATCCTGATCGTCATCATCATCCTCGTCGTCATCATCTCCATCACCACCAGTACATTAAGAAACAAAATCAAAAACTGAATTTCTATTCTCAAACGGTTGTTCATCATCATCAGAAGATTTACTCAGTTTCCCACATCCTCCTTCTACTATTAACTCAGATATGTCTATTCTATTCTCTAACAATTTCAACTTAACCTAACATCGAAACAAAATAATTGAACATCATTAAAAATGGTGAAGAAACAAGAGAAAAAGAAAGATAAAAAGATTAAAAAAAAAACTTAATAAAACAATTAAGAAACAAGATTCTCCAAAAGGTAAATCGACATGGTTTCATTGTTCTTCAGTGATTGTTTATGGTTGAAAATCAACATGCATAAATGATTTTTAGTTTCGCAATTTTGGTTTCATCAATGAATTTGGGTAATGAGGTTTCATCTGTTTCGAAATCACCAGTTTCATAGTTAGGTTTCAATTACATTTTTCTGTAATTAGGTTTCACTGATTTTCATCTTGGTTTCATATGTTTGTAGCATGGTTTTAGGTTTCATCTGTTTTCACCTTATTTATTTACTTAAAATGGCTATTTTGATGGAACCAAAATAGATTTCATTATCTACCCTATATGGTTGGGACCAACAGTGTTGGTGTTTTTTACTTAATGGTTATTTTGATGGAACCAAAATTGGTTTCATCATCTTTCATGTATGGTTGGGACCAACAGTGTTGGTGTTTTTTTTACTTAATGTCTATTTTGATGGAACCAAAATTGGTTTCATCATCTTCCATGTATGGTTGGGACCAACAATGTTGGTGTTTTTTACTTAGTGTCTATTTTGATAGAACCAAAACAGGTTTCATCATCTTTCTCTATATGGTTAGGACCAACAATGTTGGTGTTTTTTATTTAATGTTTATTTTGAAGGAACCAAAACAGGTTTCATCATCTTTCTCTGTATGGTTGGGACCAACAATGTTGGTATTTTTTACTTAATGTCTATTTTGATGGAACCAAAACAGGTTTCATCATCTTTCTCTGTATAGTTGGGATCAACTCTGTTGGTGTTCTTTACTTAATGCCAATTTTGATGGAACCAAAATTGGTTTCATCATCTTTCTCTGTATGGTTGGGACCAACTCTGTTGGTGTTTTTTACTTAATGCCTACTTTGATGGAACCAAAATTGGTTTACTTATGGTGCTCATGGTTTACTTTGGTTTAACAACAGGGAAAAAAAAGACTTACAGAACCATATAGGTGTTCGTTGTATCATTTGTGTGCGAAGGCACCTAACATAAAAGCTTTGATACAGAATAAGGAAAAACACATGAAGACCCTTGTTGCTTGTCCATTTTGGTGTTTCTTCAAAACAGATAAACAATCTCTGAAATTTTTGAGTCCCATTTTCAACTTCCAAAACAACACGAGATCCGAGATTGGTTTCAGTCAATTTGTTGGTATACCATTTCAAGTACATGAATGATTTCTTGTTCTCTCCCCATGTAATATTCAATGCATGCCTCTTCCCTGCATATGCATAATAACGACTAATGTCAAAGCCATACTCTCTTGTAAACTGATTCATAATATTCTTTGTCTTATTCTTTGGATTCTGTTTAATCTCTTCGAGAATCAAGCTACTAATTAGTTTCTTCGACAGATGTGGTCTGTTTACAACTCCACCACAACAAGTATGCTTCTTATTTAACTCCTTGATAATAAAAGGACTACCTTCAACACCATCAATAGAAACAACATATATATGCCATTCACATTTCTCTTGTTCCTTCTTAGAACAAGATGCACCAATCCTCAACTTCTCATTCCTTGTCATCTTAAATGAATACCCAGATACTGCATGATATTTCAACAAATCAGAACGAATTTGTTGAACACCTCCCGTAAACGACTGATTGACACCCTGAAAAAGGCCTAGCCAAAGCGCAGACTTCAGCGGTTCTTTAACTTTATTACGGACATCATAATCAACTAAATTTGTAAGTCCTGCATGCTCGAAAGGTATAATTCCTAAATTTCATGGCTACTCAAATGGTATGATTCCTGAACTAGAACTAGAAGACTCATCTATATGCCTTACATGTAACTCAAGAGATGGAAGCTTATTAAACAAAGTAAATAAAGCAACCGATTGGAGATCAAAATCAGAATTGATAACCTTTTGATGATCACCAAAAATGTGGAATTTTTTTATAGAAAGAACAGAGAATTGACACCAACTTGAACATATACTACCCTTCAAATCAAAAAAAGATGCTTGTAGACCAATACGAAAAGATAATGTATCCTCTTTGTGAGATATAACAACGAGAACAGATTCCATAATCTACAGGAAAAGGTATGAAACAAAAAACAGTTTCACTAGCTGTGAATATAAACAACAACGCCAACAACAAAAATTGAATATTAACATCAACAACATAACAAATTCTGATTCGAATAATCTACAGGAAAAAATATGAAACGAAAAACAGTTTCACTAGCTGTGAATATAAACAACAACAACAACAACAAAATTTGAATAAGAACATCAAAAACATAACAATTTTGATTCCAATAGATTTGAATAAGAACATCAACAACATAAACATAGAAATCGTAAAAACAAATGGATCTGAGTTTCAGAATCAACATAAACTCAAAAATTCAACAAAATAAAAAATAAAATCAATTATACCTGAAAGTTGAATTTCAGTTTACGATGATGATTGAACTAAAAAAACTGCTTGAGCCGAATGTGAATATGATCAAATTGAAAAAATAAACTGTAACTTCAGTTGGAATCTTCAAACCAATATCTAATCTCACTGATGACTGTTTCGAAGAACAAACAAAAAAGTTGCATAATCAATAACAACTCGAAAATTAAAATACAATCAAAATCATAATAAAAAATAATTAAAATCAAACTTACCTGATAAATGATTCGACAAATTATAACTTGTCTGCTGTTCTTCAATTAAACAGAAACGAAAACAAGTTCTGTTGAAACTTGTTCAATGTATTCTCTGATAGAAGATCTGTTTGAATTGAAACCCTAGAATCTAAGAAGAAACAAAGATTTTGAGAGAGAATTTTTTTTAATTTCGTAAATCAGATTCTGTTATTTGCAGAAGATTTGATTCATTCGATATTTCTCTCACCAAGATTCTATTTTCTCATTTATTTCCATTTGAAACATATACTTATATAAGGAAGGGCATCTCAGGCATTTTAAAATTACCTAAAAACTAAAATTACCCAATATTATAGGAAATGGGGTATTTGTATCATTTATTTTTTAAATGGTTTATATTTATGAAAAATAATATGGGATGAGTTTTTGTATGAGAAGTATGGTCACCTTGGTTTTTTATTCCATGTTATGAATTCCAAATTCCATATTTGAAAAATAGCACTGTAGTGATTATGGAAAATTTGTTACCCTACAAAGAAGGGGTGGAATTTGGGTTGGGTCAACCCGTCCAACCTGTGTCCAACTCGAACATTGAATGGGTATGAATAATGTAATTCTAAATGTTGGGCGGGTATGGGTATTAATTTTACCAATCCGAAGTAATTTGGACGGATATGAACGCAAATTTTACTAACCCGAACAATCCCCCAATCCGTAGAACTGTAAATAATTATATAATTTTTTTTATGTATGGTATTATTATTTATTTAAAGTAATTTTAATTGTGATTCTTTATTAATAAAATAAAAATAAACTACATTATATTTTTTCATAATAACATTAAGTTTTAAACATGAAAGTTTCTTATATATTATTGTAAATAATCTCAAAAAATATCTAAATAATAAAATAAATCAAGTATTATAATACTCCCTCCGTTTCAGCAAAAGTTTTACTATCACTTTTTCATTTTAACCTAAAAATAGACCAAAATAAAAAAGTGATAGTAACACTTTAACTGAAACGAAGGTAGTATAATTTTACTCAATTTAGTTATCATTATCACATTAAATTTAAAATAAAATAAAAATTATAATATTTAAACTATTTAATTTAATAATTAGCAGTTAGTTGGTAAGTCCTCCTCGTCAGTGTTAGATATGGATGAAATAATCTAATATTTGCGGAGCTTAGCTACTGTGTCAATAAATTACTTATCACTTGTTTTCTCTTCTTAAATCTATATGTGGGTGAAATTATCTTATTTTTGATGCGCTTAGTTTACTGTGTAAACGTTTTTGTTATCATTTGCTTATGCCAATGATTACTGATGCAGTAACCCCAAAATTCATAAGCCTGCGCAAGTGAAAGAAAAGGGTGTTGAACATATTCATTTAAAGCCTCTCAACAAATCAGATGGAACTGGCGATCAAGCAAATATAATAGTAGTTCCATGAAAAAGTTGTTCCCCTAATAATAAAAGCACCGAAACCTACTTAATTGTCGATTATCGGCTATTTTATTTCTTTTTATTTATACTTAATTATTGCTTCATATGCCAACCCAAAAAACCCGTAGAACCCTAGATACATCGTGGTCCGTCTATGGGCAAAATTTTTATGGATTCCATAAGTTCAATAGACAATCCGACCAAAACATTTCTAACACAGATCTGACCTGACCAAACCTCCTAATCCGGCCAAATCCCACCCCTACCACAAAGTACTCCACATCCACTACCACTAGCTGGGGTATCTTATGATTAATTTCTTTACCAAACAAAATTACCAAGGTATGAAATTCCAAAGAGAATTACTAGTACCAACAGAAAAATTTCCTTTTAACCCTATGAAGTTTGATAATATATATTAAATCATGATTGATATCATATGTCCATATCAAAAATTGATCACATAAAATTTTTATCCAGAGCCGGAAGTAACTTCACGTTTTTCTTAAATGACCCAACTACAATTGTTGCTTTTCAAAACCGAGAAGAGACTCTCTGCTATGGTTTGGATTCCAATTTTTTTTTAAACCGCTTGGAGCATTCTCAGATGCGAGAGGTTTGGATGCAATATTTGAACCATAAAATTGCTCATTTTCAGAGGCTTGATGAATTTCTTTTGAAATGAAAGATCATGTTCTCAATATTCAAATACTACTATTAGTAAAGATCTCTCCAGTCTCCAGAGCTCAAAAAGTGGAGCAGCATTTAGGGTTTCAGTCGACTTCCCAATTTGGCAATTTTCATACTCTAATCGCCAACCAGTAAAAATCGCATACGTCTAGTATTTAAGATATGATAGTTTAAGGCAATAGTTGTTACCCATAAAGAAATAATAGATTCATCAAGTATGATTTAGAGGAAAAAGTTTACTAAAAGCACCATCAGTAAACTACAGAACTATACATGATGCATTAAAGCATACTTAATGACAAACCAAGATTATCATAATAATATATATGCGTACTACTGTACTCTAGTCATGGTGTATTTTTTGTTTAAAACTTTAAATAATTTGTTGTTTGCGTCTAGAAAGGAATGACAATCACACGACAAAACATTTTAGGGCTAATCACATGTTCATGTGGCACGGTCCCTATACTAAACATTAATGCCATGATTCTCATCAATTAATCAAATCTAAGGTTATATAATAATGTAACCACAATAACCACCGACTTCATTTATGACTAATCTAGCCAGCAGAGGTGCTAATTACTCCTATTATGCCGAGCAGATTTTTTATTCACCTAAAGTCTAAAACTCATGCAAATTCTCCTATTAGTTGACATTTCACTTGGTATCCAGAGCGTCAAAAAGAAAAATGACCTCGACACTTATATAGGTGGGTAAGACGTGCATGCACACCATCACCGTGGTATTGGACTTGAACGCTCAACACAAGCAAGACATTTCTTTTAGAACATTGTTGTGCAAAGAATTCTCATAAATTTGATGGTCTATCTATCAATCAGCAAACAACAACAAATTCTCAAAGTTCAAACTAAGTTGATATAGAGAATCACTGATAATGGCAAAAAGTCTTATCAAAAAGATATTTTCAGCAGTCTATCTTATTTTCCTGGTGATTATGGTATCGACTACTAGCCGTAAGTATTTAACCTCTTTGTATTAATAATTCATACAAACAATTTTTGTTTTGTTTTGTTATTTTTTGCAAAGAAAGAAGGAAAATCTTTAACAGTATATCTAATCCCAAGCAAATTAATGCTTTTGAGAAGTGATTTGGCCTTCATGCGGCCGTCATGCTAACCTACCAGAATCTGCATTGTTACTTTCCATTAGGACAAGATGTCTTCACAGCAGATGCCAAAACAGATGCAAACTTTGACGTAGGTGCAGACATTGACGTACGCAGAGACATTGGCGTTGGCATCGCCATAATCCTCAACAGAGGCGTAGACCGCAATCAAGGTACTGCACCTTAGTGTACCAACATGCTTAGATCCTCCATTGTAGGAGTATGAAAGAATTTTTTTTCCAGAAAGAACTGTCTGAAAGTTACAAGTTCCTAATATATGTATGCTGATCATTTTTTATGCTACCCTTGCTCAAATTGTTTGTTTAATTGCTTTCACAGCATATGACATATTAGCCATTTCCATGAGACTGTTTCTATGTTCGCAAGGATTTTGTTAAACAACAAATAATCAGAAGAACTTAGTTACTTAGTGAGAGAAATCATTACTATTAAGCATAGACTAAGAATGTACAGATTTAGGAAATCATTCAACAGAGGGTCAAATACTACCAGCTACATGCTACTTGATCACTCTGAGCTTGAGAATAAAAAAAGTTACGTACCCCAAACTATCTTCCGATGGATACGTCAGAAACGGCTAAGTCCCTCCATTTCATAGTACGTAATAGCAGAAGGAGAAAAATGCAGCAATGCCACTTAAGAGATATAGTCTATCTAAACGGCTCTCATTTCTCATTTTCTCTTCTTTTAATTCACTCTGAACCTTCGAGTAAATATGACAAGATTCTAAAACTTTGCTATAATTTTTGCTTCGGCGGCAATATAATGCTTCCTTAAGAACAAGCAAACTATTTCTTCCATTAACATAAGAACCTTCCATGTCTTCTAGCTGTAAACTTAGTTCGGTTAAATCCAGAGTTGTTTGATTTCCTTCTCCATCTGTGATTAATGTAACCCGGAATTTCATAACGAGGATGCACTCTGCTACTTGGCATGGAAGAATATCTTTTGCAGGAAGAATTGAACTAAAACGGATCAAGAAATCTCTGTCAGTCGGCCAGTGTCTTTGTCCACCAAGTGGAATCCAGCTAGATATATTAGCAGCCTGCTTCAACTTCTTGTTCACAATAATCCAGCTAAGTCTAATTCCATCACGTAGTTCCTTCCAGAGTTTACCATCTTTTCTCTCTCTCTCTATGCATGTAACTGATGGTAGCCCGTCGAAAACCGAAAGTTTAATTTCATGGGGGTCATGCTCTCTGTCAGAACTGGTTAAGAGATCAATGCGGAAAGGGCAGTTATGAAACCAACCATTGATGCTATCAGAATCAGGAATTCCCCAGAGGACTTTCGAGTATATCGGTTTGTCTTTGTATATTACATCAACAATAGACACGAAATCCGAAGGTGAAACACTTTTAAACACATCCAGGTCACCATAATATTCAGCCTCAGCCCATCCTTCTGGGTAATCAAGATAAGGATCCCAGTGAGAAAGACAAACTTCTTTGTTAACAATAAGTGGGAAGCAATCTGAATAGAACTTTCTATAACCTCCGATCCATAAAATCAAACTCCTAACATCATCTCTATTGGTAGAAGGCCAGACAGAGTGACATACATTTTCCCATATTTTCTCTTGCTTTGAGATGGAGCAGAAAGCGGCACAAACACATGCTGCAGTAGCCAAAGTAGTACCATCAAGACGGCCTAATATGTCATGGAAAAGGTCAGTGCATAACATTGCCATACTTCCAGACTCCATGACTTACATTGCCTTAGTCTTCTGATGAACTGGGAAAAAATGCAAAACAGAACAAATCAGCCTAGACAACTTACAAAGGAGACCAAAGTAAGACGTTGAGATCAAAACCTTATTTCTTATCAGCTAGGGCCTAGAGGTATGTTAAAATTTTCAACTAGACAGCACCATAGAGAAAATTGTATAATTCTCTAATCACCGAAATAACCAAGTTTATGACAGTGACAATTGTTCATAGGACTATATGAATTTTCTAATCATTGAAAAGGTCATCAAGACGCCCTAACATATTAAAGAAAAGGTCACCGCGTAATACTGCCATGCTTGCAGCCTATGCAGCTGACACTGCCATAATCTTCTGATCAACTTGAAACCAATTCATACAGAACAAATCAGCCTGTTCAATCTATCAAAATCATATACTTTTAGTTGTTCAAAACTAAGAGCACAATGACAACAACTGCTAACTTTGGAGTAGTTTTTGACACACTACATGTGCTCCACCGACCATGGTCCATGGATTCAGTTAAAGCCTTTTTCACTCAGTGTATCCGGTAGCCGGAAATAGCCCGGTGTTCTATGTGGCTTGATAAAATGGAACTAATTCAACAGCAAAATGATTCCAAGTTTCCTATATTTTGTACAATTTTCTAAAATCTCAAAATGAGGAAAAAGAACTTAATAAGTTAAGAAATTGATACAGACCCATAGAAGTAAAAGCTCACCTTAATGATTTCCCACCATGGGTTTCCTTCCCAGAAATCTCAATTAAGAAATTATCTCCAGACAAAATATTATCAGAATTTTCAAAAAACTATGATCTTTAATTGATGAAATTCCAGAGGAAAGTGATGTATTTCTACATGATGGAATCAGGATTTGATAAAAATTCAACCTAAAAAACAAACCCACACATGTAATTTGGTAGAAACGAGGGTTTACTATTTCTCATCTCATTTGTTCTTTCTTCACAGTAGATTTTTCAAGGGTTTAGCCTGCAATATAAGAACGTTCCTTTTTGAGTAACAATCATTTTTCAAAATGACCAAAAGCCCCTCGCCAATAAACAAAGAAAAAGATTGGTTGTTAGCTAGTAAACATCAATCACGGTGGTTAGATGTTTCCACGTGGAAAAAGAAGTTGATCATCAGGTTTTTCCCGCCATTATTAAGACAGATTCATAAGATTGTGTCAAATGAGATTGAATGGCTAGTATTGTAGTGATGGACAATGGTGTGACAATTATTATTAGGGTCGGATATTGGTTGATCATCACATGCCCAATTCACTTAATTTAAGTAGGAATACGTACCGAATACCCTGCTTGTTCCACCCTCGAGTCTAGTTTGGTTTCATGATATTTTTTGCAGTGAATAATTTTATCAGAAGATCATAAAAAAAAAGCATAGCTAATTTAACGCCTACCATAAAAAGTATAAAATAGAATCATTTTAGAGTAAAACAAAAAAACTTATATCCAATTATTTTTATTAATGATTAATTTATATCTAAATATAATGTTAATTAATTCAATTAATCGTTGTTGATTCTTCATCAAAATATGTAAAGTTTAAATTTTTTTCAAGAACATCAAACCATAATCGTCTGATACGATTAGGGCTGTACATGGTAACAGGTTTCCGCGGAAACCGAACAGAACCGTTTAGGGCGAAACCGCCGAACCGTTTAGTAATGAAAAGGTTTTAGTAAAAAAATTTAAAAACCGATAGTGACGTTCGGTTTTGGTTTGTGCTCAAAACCGAACCGAACTACCATGAAAAACCAAAAATTACTGACCTTTGATATAGATTTTAGTATACTTGATAGATTAAATCTACACCTTCCAATCACTCATATATATAAACTAAACCTAAACCTTATTCTCATTTCATCTTCTCTGCACTTCTAAAAATTTGCAGCAGCAGCCTCCCACCCCACCGAGTCCCACCTTCTTGTTATTCTTCTCCATGGCTGCTCAGTAAAATGGCTTTACTAATTTTGGATCAAGGGCTTTACTAATTTCTCAACTCATACACAGGTAAGAACCCATTCTTTTTTGATCGAGGGCTTTACTAATTTTTGTTTCATAAACTCTAAATCTCTAATTCTTACAGGTGTTTCATACACAGGTAAAAACCCTAGGGTTTACTTTTATTCTTCTACTACAAGAAGAGTCATCTTCATCTAACAATACTCAAGAGTCATCTTCATCTAACAATACTCGGTAAGAATCATTAAAGATTCAATTTTTATACTTTACAAAGCTTGGTTTTGTTTTGAGTGTTTTTGTTTGATTATAAGTTCTCAATATCGTTTATAACATGTCTCATAGTCTCGTTTTTGTTTAAATGACTTAAATTATTAGTTTGCTGTAGGAAATTGATGATTTTAGGTTGGTGGAAAATTAGTTTGCTGCAGGAAATTATTAGTTTGCTGTAGGAAATTGATGACTTAAGTTATATGTGGTGGTGCAACTGGTGCTTTTGGTCTTGAAATAAATTTTACATATGCTTTTGGTCAATATCACTTGTGAAATTTGCAATCAGGTTGGTTCTGACTTGTATATGTAGTTTTTATAACTATTTGCACTATGAGAGACTGATTTGTGGGTTGCACATCTGACTGTGGTGGTGCATATGTTGGATGGGAAACTTGTTGGGGGCTAACAGTTGTTATCTAAATATGTGGAGTCTGCCACTAGGATTAATACACAAGGATTGTGAATCACAAAATGTTTTTGATACACTATGTTATATTATTTGTGTTTGCAATTTTAGCATACTGATTAGTTGCTTTTGGATTGTAGGAATAATTCTAAAAATGGCTCGATTGGTAAAAGATGGGTCAGGCAGATGACAAAACTTTGATCCTGATATCATTACAGTACCTCCTCCGAAGACTTTAATAATTAAAAGTCTAACGATCCTGCTGTGCTAGTAGTTCTTGAAAGTATTTTCAAATTCAATATCTCAATTCCTCTTAACTATCTCTTGGAACCCTTTGAAGGAAAGGTCTTGATTATACATTTAAACAATGACTCGAATAGGAAACAATGAATTATGCATGGAGTAAACATTACCTTCTTTAACAAGCGTAGTTGCATGCATATGTGGATTCTTTCTCTTACATGTCTCTTTCTTTTTTCTTTGGCTATTAGGAAATGAAAGACCCACTTTCTAAGTCCTCGTTTATATTGTCTATGTTTAAGAGACATTGTAGTGGGATTACTACTAAAGAGTTAGATGCAGGTAAAACGCCTTTGATTTTGAGAATGGAATCATTCCCCCACCCACCCACCCCACCCACAGCTTTCGTCACAACCTTCCAAACTTAATCCTGTATTTTCTTGCTGTAGGACATTGCCCGCACGATGAACGGCCAGAGGAAGTGAATTCCTTTATATGTGAATAGGTTCATACCTATGAAAGGAACTTTCAACAAACTGACAAAAGATTTACTGCAATTTGTAGTTTCATGCCAACAGGGCGGAGAAAGGTTGGTTTTGGCAGAAATTTGTTTTATTCAGAAATAAAACGTCTCTTTGACACTTACTTATTATTTGGCCCTTTGTTATACAACATGATGACATATGCTGGGTTTTATGTTTCAAATGTGATAAAGTACTTTCATTTTTGAATACTGTTTCATTTTTAGTTAGTCTGTGTACTGTATTTTAGTTAGTCTGTGTACTGTATTTTCACTGTCTCTTGTTATTCACTTTTGGAAATAGTCCATTTATTATGCTTTGGACTGTTATCTGTTGGCTAAATACTTGTAAAATGCAGGGTACATTTCTTCCACGCAATCCACAATGGAGATCACTTGTATACATAGGGGAGCCAAAGTCTCACATGTGAATCATCTTCGTTCGTGCTACTGAACATGCTTAATGTCATCCAGCGTAATATTTAGCTGAACGTTATGTAATCATCAATTGCCTGCTTTGTATTTCATCTGAATATGTGAACATATCACAACCTAGCTGCTTTGTATTTCATCTGAATTTGTATTTCAGCTTAATGTTTTTTTTTTTGTTTGTTTTTTTTTTGATTTGTATTGTCAGTTTCAGAAAACTGGTAGAAATAGTCGGCTAACCGAAACCGGATGGAAAAACGAAAACCGGATAAAACCGTTTAAAAACCGAACCGACGGTTGAAGGTTCGATTTTGGTAAGTATTTTGACAAACCGACTATACCGGTTTCGGTTTTGGTTTGGCCAGAAACCGAACCGAAACCGGCCATGAACAACCCTAGATATGATAGCTCATGTATGCCAATGTTGATTTGATATTTTGTATTCAGATGAGCACGAAGAACCGACATTTTTTTTTGTTAAACGATAAAGAAAGGAATTGAATTATCAAAATAAGAAATGTATAAGAGGCTTATACCATCTTAGCAATACAAAAAAACAAAAAGAAAACAACAAAGAACTATTCTACAGCTAGACTTAAAGTTCATAACTTAAAAGAAACCAAAAAGAAGAGAACTAAGATAAGCAAAACACTTAATCTACAACTAGACTAAATCCTCACTATTACACAGCTTCAAAAAAGACAGTAAACCAGTTTTTTATAACGTCAGAAGAGTCTATCAACTCAAAATATTTCTCAATAAGTGACCAGGAATACAGTTTGTAAGTGGCCTTCTTGATCACAGCCTCTTCATTGGTGATTTTATTAGTCAAGACCTCCTGCCAGATGCACCACATAATAGATGCCGAGATCAGATTCCACACAATATTACGAGCAACAAAACATTGATTCAAATGCCAAGATCGTAGAGCAGTAGAAACGTCCAAAGTTGTTGAAAAGAACCAACTCAGTTTATTCAATAAAGAACTCCAAACTTTTGAAGCATAAGAACAATGCAGAAAAAGATGATTTGTAGTTTTATCTTCATTGTAAAAAAGGCAGCTAGAAGGGACATCAATGTTTCGTCTCCTTAGCATGTCTCTGGTTGGCAACCTGTTATGTGCAATCGTCCATAGAAAGAATCTTACTTTGGGTGGATACTTTTGGCTCCAAATATGTGAGAAAATCACACCCGCAATATTATTACTCTCTATAGAAGTTAGAGAATCATACAAAGATCTGACAGAGTAAGTCTTTTTCGCATTAAGAGACCATTGAAGCTCATTATTCAAATCATGGTTAAAAGAGAAACTATCAAAATCAGACATAAGAATATTGAACTCAGCGGCTGCCATACCAAATAATCTTCTAGGAGTATCCAGATTCCAGACTACTCTATCTCCATCAATAACACCTAAGTCAACTATTTTCATATTCTTTTTACTCTTGGGACGTCAAAAAGGTGAGGGTAAATAACCAAATATCCTCCCAAAACCTAGTTGTAGTGCCAGAGTTAACTTTAAACTTGATATGCTTTAAGAAGAATAAGTTACACTTTATGATTTCCTTCTACACATACCTGCCATAAGAGCAATTAGGGACCTTAGCCAACCAACTCTCCTCCCCAACACCATATTTATCTAAAATTATCTTCTTCTACAAAGCCTCTTCTTCAGTAGCATATCTCCATAACCATTTACAAAGAAAAGCTTGACTAATTTGCTTCAAGCTTTTATTGCCCAAGCCCCCAAATGTCTTTCTTCTACACAAAACACTCCACTTCATAAGATGAATCTTCTTTCTTCCCACTTTATCATGCCATAGAAAATCTCTCATAATGTTCTGAAGTTTCTTACAAACTGACATAGGCATCTCATACAAGATCATATAATAAACATGGAGACTAGATAAGACACTATTAATAAGAGTGATCTTACCAGCCCTTTTAAGAAGATGTTTTTTCCAACCTGCCAGTTTGGAATTAAACTTATCCACCACCTTGTCCCATTTCGTAATTCCCCTGAATTTATCACAAGTAGGAAGTAGGAAGTAGGAAGCACTCCACTATAACAATCCAAAATATCAGAAATTGAGTTAGTTCTCTATCAAAACCTACACCATAAATCCGACTCTTGGAAAAATTGATTTTAAGGCCAGTGAGAAGCTCAAAAGAATTGAGGATAAGTCTTAGATTTTTAATTTGCTCAATATCAGCATCTGAGATGATTAAGGTGTCATCAACAAATTGCAGATGACCAATAAGCATACCTTAATTATGCACTTGAAAACCAGAAAGAATACCTTGTTGTTGATCTTGTCGAATCATGTAAGTAAGAGCCTCACCCACTAGAAGAAATAAAAAATGAGAAATAAGATCTCCTTGTCTGATTCCTTTCATACTAGTGAAGAAACCAGAAACACTTCCATTCACTAAGACATAAAATTTCACAAATTCCACATAACATCTAATCCAATTTCTCCACTTATCTCCATACCCCATTAATCTAAGAATTTCATCAAGAAAATCCCAATTAACATGATCAAAAGTCTTCTCAAAATCCACTATACATAACAAACCAGGTTTACCACTTCTTAGTCTTGAGTAAATAAGTTCATTGGCTATCAACATGTCATCTAAAATTTATCTTTTTTTGATGAAAGTAGTTTGATGCTGAGAGATAATGGTTGGCAGAGTGACTTTGAACCTTTCATCCAACATCTTTGACAAAATTTTATAATCTCCATGCACTAGGCTAATGGGCCTAAGGTCTTTAATCTCTTCAATTGAATTTCTCTGAGGAATAAGAGCTATGAAAGTATTCTTCAAACGCCAATCTAAGAAGCTTCTATGTTGTAAGTCCTGCACCACCTTGAGAAAATCTGTCTTGATGATATCCCAGCACATTAGATAGAAGCTAATGTGAAATCTATCAGGGCCATGAGCCTTTTTTTTCCCAACATCTTAATAGATGATAAGCATTCTGCCTCATTAAAATCTCTTTCCAACCAAGAACTGACTTCACCAGAATTGCATTGAAATGCATACCCTCCATGGAGACATGTCTCTGATGATTAGATTTGAAAATATTCTAAAAATATGATACAATATCATTTCTAGTCTCTTCCTCATCTGCAGTTAACACACCTTGAACCTTAATTGACCATATATATCTTCTTCTCCTATTGTCATTATCAAGCCTGTGAAAATATTTTGTAACATCATTAAGTCTTGCTCTGCTTCTCCACTTCTCAGCTCTAATTATATTTAATCTACAAAAATCATGTCTAGCAGAAAGTTTTTTATTCCACTGAGTTTTAGTATGACCATTGTTCACATTTTCTTCAATGTCCAGATTATTAAAAACCTCCTCTAATTCTTCTAATTTTCTATCTAGCTCCACATACTTCTCCTTGATCCATGCCTCAACTTAGGTTTAAGCATTTGAATCTTCTTGTAGAAAACAAAACCAACATTACCTGAAACAGAAAAGGACTCCCACCACTCCTTTATTAAAGAAATAAAATCAGGATGCGAAAACAAAAAATACTCACAACGAAATGGAGATGAACCATGCTTCAAACCATCTCAGATAAGGGCTATTGGACTATGATCAGAAACAAGGCGAGGAAGGACTTGACGAACCACATTAGGATATTCAATTTCCCAATAAATAAAGACTAACAATCTGTCAATACGACTTCTAACACTTTGAATCTGGTGGTTGGTCCAAGTAAAAATAGCACCAGACAAAGGAAGGTCTATAAGCCAATGTTTTGAAATGAATTTATTCATCTTTCTCATGCCAGAAGAAGATTCTCCACCAGAAGATCTCTCATGAGTAAATCTTATCTCATTAAAGTCACCACCAATCACCCATAGATACTGCCACAAATATCTTATCTCTTCAATTTTTCTCCAAAAGAGCTTCGCTTTATCAGAATAAGAAGCACAATGAGAATAAACCTATGTAAACATCCATTAAAAAGAGCTAGAAATAGTCTTGCAAAGGATGGTGATAGATAAAGGACCCATGAGATAATCCAACACCTCAACTTTAGAAGAGTCCCATAGGCATAAAAGACCACCTGAACTCCCTTGAGAAGGAGAATCAATCCATTTCACACGCTTATTGCCGAAAACCATCCATAAAAAATGGTTAGCAAGAATCGCTTGATATGAATGCTCATATCGACCGATTATATATAGCCTAAAACCAACAAAATAAATTGGAAATTCCTTAACCATGAATAGGTCGATATCCACATGGACCGATTATGTGTTTATGTTCTTCAACCACGAAGAATACCAAACCACAATCGACCGATGTGTATGTGCATATCAGTCGATTGTTCAGAATCGGCTAATGTGAACATTCATATAATCGATTCTGGCTAAATCAATTTTGAATGGATGAATGAATCAAAAATCTAATTTAGAGGAATGCGTTAATATAAAAGTACATGAGAGAATGAAATTGAAAAAAATTTAGTTTAAATTATCAAACTAGTGAGAGTAATTTAGTACTTTCACTCATTTTAGACACTTTATATCCTTCTTTTAGGTGGGAACAAACCTAATAGGCCTTAAATAATTCAAATATGCCTCAAATTAATCGAAAAACAATTGTTGATAATGATTTACGTGTAAGAGTCATAATTCTTTTCTTTTGTTTTTAATTTTTTTTTTAGACAAAGGTGTGAGAGTTATATAAAAAATTATTCATCCCTCTGTAAGACCCAATTTTCTGTTGGAAACATTTTCCATTAGCAAGCCTATGTCTACTTATTATTCCACGTACTCGATTAAAGTGAGTTTGATTATGAATTTGATCGTAGGATGAATATAACTAGTTAGTCGTTACATTGCGGATATTTTACCTGGCTAATTCAAGGGCTTTTCAAAACTGATTTAGGACTACTTATTTAAACCCATCTAAGGGCAAGGGGTGTCTAAAAATGGTTAAAGTACTATGTCTGTATTTTTTATTTATATCGAGATCATTATATCTTCTTCTCATACTCTCACTGGTTCAATTTACGTTTTTATCTTTTAAACCTTAATTTTCTTTTAATTTAATATTTTTTAAAAGCTTTATTTATTTTATTTTTATTTATTTTTAATTATTAGTCCAAAAATAAAAAAAAAGTAATAAAAAAAATTTAAATTTTATAAAAAAAAGTTATATATTTTTTTTCTAATTTTTTTTCGAGCATTGAATGTGAATTGCAAACTCTCCGCGAAGTTTAAATGGCTAAATAATGTAAGCTGCTATCAATATTAGGATTTGGATTACTTGAATCAACAAATTAATCGAAAAAAATTCTAGGGTTTACAATTACAAACATAATCGGTAGGGATAACTTAGATTTTATCTGCCGATTATGCATGGTAGTGTTCTTCATTTCTAAATAACATCATCGATAATCGGCAGGTCGAATTAATTATTATCTACCGATTATATCCTATAACTTCCTTTTTGTTCCTAATTTTTAACATAATCGATAGGTATTGTTTAATTGTTACCTACTATAATTCATTATTAAGACTAATGTGACGCATTCGGTAGGACAAGATTTTAATTGTCCACCGATTATTACATAAAAATTAGTAAATTTTTCTGGACATAAAAATCTAAATAAACATCAGATAATTGTGGTTCCTTTCTGCCAATTGTATAATTCAAATATTTTAAATTTGGATTTTTACTATTTTTAAATTTGGGGTTGCTTTCATAATCTACAAGTTTCGAACTTGATGAACCTACCGAGTACATGAATTCAAAATTTTCAAATTTTATAAATTTGGGTCTATTTTCATAATCACTAGGTTTCGGACTTGACTAACCTACCGATTATAGGACTTCAAAATTTTAAAATTGGAAAAAAAATATTAATTTAGGGCTACTTATATAATTGGTAGTTTACAAACTACCGAGTATTAGTTTTTTCCTTTTTTTTAATATAAATTTATTGAGAAAAAGGAAAAAATTAAAAAAAAAACTGGATTAAAAAATATTAATTAATTATAATTTAACTAATTTAACAACTAATATAATTAATTAACACTAATTAAATTAGGTGGATAAGGTATTTTGATATTAATTCAAAATATTTCTATTTTATTTTATTATATAGCCCTAAATTATTTAAAGGTAGCCTTTAAATTGCCTAAATAGGTTTCGTAAATCAACCAGCATGTATATGACTTGCTCGAGTGCTACATTCCAAGTTACAACTTGGTGGAGTGAATGGAGAATCCAAATGTCTAGAGCTCACCGTGCCATTTAGCTAACAGCAAGCCATCATCTACTCCAAAATTCTTATCTCTTACAAGCATTCAGTTCATCATAATAGTGAAGTTAGGTTTGAAACTAAAAGAAGGCTAGTTTATATTTTTGTTATAAATGAATCTAATTCAACTAATTCATACTATTATTAGCAAAAATTGGATCAAACTAAAAGTAAACACTAATAAGTATAAGCTGTGGATATGGTTAACCTACTCTGAGTTGTTTGGAAAGGGATAATTGAACACATTAGCTTTGCATTTTGTAATATTCCTACATAGTATTCAACACACTTTTGTCCTCATACAAGAACTAGTTCAACAACCTAACTGTTTCTTGCATATTTGCAACTGTTATCCTCATAGATTAAAACAGCTACAGAAATAGCATCTCTGATGCATATGGGCCATTGGGGTGGGACCGAAAGGTATGTACATACACGTGCCCAACTGCCCATATCATTTTTTTTTATTATTATTATTATGAGAACGAGAAATTTTATTAGATAGGAAAAACCGATTACGCATTAGTGGTGGGAAGCCTCGCCACAAATGGATAAAGAATTGTAAAAAACTAGTTGGAAGCCTAGCAAGCTAGGCTCCAACAACGAACTACATTAGTTGAACAGGTTGCCGTGCTAGCTTACCAGCGAGCCTCATGAGGAACCAACTAAGGAAGCCGAAGCGGATAAGGGGACTGATTATGTCGCAAGGGGGGCAAGCTAACTCTACCTTCCATGTCAAATTCTGCAGTATTGTGCCATTGGGGACTCGAACCTGGGGCCTCCTGGAAAACATCAAATCTTTGAAGAACGAGGATGACCAGCTGAGCTAGCTACCTGTTGTTGTTATCATTATTATTTTTATTTTTTACGAAAGAGGAATTATATTGCATTAAGAAAATGTTACATCCATAACGTCTTGTAACAAATGAGATCGAATACAATTAGGAGGATCTAAACTCCATTCATTATTAAATTTCCTAATATGAACAGTTTTAGATAATATGTTTGTACTTTATTTGCTTCCTCCGAAATGAAGTAGCATTTCCAATCTTTACGTACTTGAAAGGCTGTAATGACTTCCATTAGACAATGATGGACTTTCCAGGTAACATTGAAATGACATTTGGTAACAACATCAACAATAGACTTAGAGTCAGATTCAAAATTTAGTTTTCCTAGCTTCTTCCCCTTTGCCCATTTGACAACTTCCCAAAGAGCAAGACCCTCCACCTGCTCCGAGTTTACAGCATCTTCAATGAAGATACATTTCCCTCCCTTACGTTCACCTGCAAAATTGTGCAAGGTCAGACCAATTCCACCATGCTTAGAGATATCAAAAAAAAGATCCATCACAGTTTATAGTAAGTGTATCATGAACACGTGGAGACCAAGTTAAAGTGATTCTAGAATGAAAGGAGTATACCGTAGAAACTCTTCTAGACCTGCAAAATGTGTTTTCTTGCCAAAGAGATTCAATTTTATGAACTAAAGTTTCAGGATTAGACATAGTATTTTGGTAAACTTTCGCACATCTTTCACCCCAAATAGCCCAAGCAATTGTGGCTCATTTAGCTATCTACAAATCGGGTATTTATATGTACAATCTAAAGTTGGAACTCCATATTCGGGAGTCAACACTGGTTCTTCCTAGTCAATATTATTGATTTTCTATAGCTTTATAAACCTGGCTAATTTTAGGTCTATCCGAATTATTTCAGACCTACCACTAAAAGTTAAAAAAGGACATGTGAAGTAAATGCAAAATTCCTTATCCAACTATTTATGTTAATGCGTAATTTTTCCATGATTAATTAGTGTTAATTAATTCAATTAATAGTTGTTTAATCGTGTTAGTTGTGAAATCAAATAGTGTTAAGCAATCATCAAAACATGAAAAATTATCAAAATTTTGATTTTTTTTAAGTCTGTTAATCAACCCAGAACACTAGGAATTGGTGGATATTTCTTTTTATAATCGATTGTTACAATTGACGGATGTGGATGTTATTATGAAACAATTGTGTTATACTTTCATAAAAGATAAATTTCATTCATAGTTTAGAAAATTAGCGTATTGCATTACATAATCTAGTACATGTATTCTTGAATCTCGTACATTAATACATCGTTAATGAACCTCCGAGCATGTTTTTTCAACACGGTGTATTCCCTCGAGTGCATGAACATTGTTTCCCCGTTTTGTATTCGCCATAGGCTACAGAATCGTTCGCCTTGAAATTAAATCGATTATACGTTAGTATGTAAACATCAAATGATGAGATAGGAATAAACATGTAAAATTACTCACTTTCTCGCCAAGAGAAGCTTGGGGATGATGCTCGGCAACAATTCTTTTAATTTTATGGAACTCTCGTATTTTTCTTTTGATGTAGTCGAATCTAAACGCTAGGTCTACCCATTTGCGATGTTTACGATTCCCGGTACGCTCATAGAAGAGTTCTTTAACTCTCTTCAAAAACACCGAATAAATTTTGTACGGACGTTCATGGAAGGACGAAATAAACGACTTGACGAGCTCCAAATCTTCTTTCGGTTCCCATGCCAGTTTTCCGGCTCTATTTGAGTAGTGGACGAAGTGGGAGTAAGTAAAAGGTATAAGTTTAGGGAAAATTAGGTATGAGATAGATGTCCTTCTTATATAGAGAAAAACACCCAATGACTATTTTTTTTTTCGAAAAACTCAAAATATGGGTGAAATATTCTATAACAATCGTTCGACATGTAAGACCGTATCGAACGATTCTGGGTTATCGAAAATGTTGGAAACTAGGCTTGATATAACGGTCGATACAGATGTCCACATCTATCGATTCATGGCTACAAAAAACAAGAAAAATTGGTATTTAACCAAGAATCATTCGATATGGATGGCCACATCGAACAATTCGACCCTTAAAAAACCAACATAAAATTGGTTTTTTATCTGCCTAGAATCATTCGATATGGATGCCCACATCGAGCGATTCTGAGTTAAAAAACAACAAGAAAAATTGACATTTTCTCTAACTAGAATCGTTCGATATGGAGTTCCACATCAGACGATTTTCTACCCTAAAAAACCAACAAAAAATTGGATTTTTCCAAGTCCCAAGAATTGTTCTATATAAACGTTAACATCCACCGATTCTGAAACCCTGGGAATTTCGTTTTGCATTTTGCTCAGAATCGTTTGATACGATAAAACATATCTAACGATTCAAAACTTGTAATTTATCCCAAAATTCAGAATCGTTCGAGAAGGTTATCCACATCGAACGATTCTTGGTTTAAAAACTGCCACACCGCCAATAATAAATTATCCCAAATTGTAGTTCTTTTGTCGCGTCTTAGCCAAAACAATAATTTTAAAATCAACTAAATTCATTCCTTCATAAACTAATAAACGTAATTATCCATATGTTTATATCCAAACGACAAAAATAAATTAAAGAAATAATTATCCATAATGAAATTCATAAGTTTGAAAAACAAGAATGCATTCTTTCAACCTCATCATCGCCTTCCCCATGACCACAACCACCTTGACCTCGTTTGGGAGGTCCTTGTTGGTCATCCCTGCCTTGTACACTGCTTGATTCACCCCCGATAACCTTTCTTACTCTTGTTTTTCTTGTTGGCACCGTCTCCGCCGCTTCCCCAAACCTAGCACCAGTTTGTTCATCCTCCAGAGCCTAGTATTCTTTAATCTTCCTATGATTTTCCTTAACATGTTTTCCTCTCCCAATACAGTATCTTGCTTTGTTGATCATATACATGATTCTTCTTCATTGTTTTCATTTCAAACAACAAACAATTTACAATTCAATCTAAACTCTCTTAACATACCATACGAGACCATTATACGTACCAGGACTTCGAAAGATCTATTTTGGTCCTTGATCAAGGGCCTCTCGTCTATATGTATCACGCGAGTGTGAGAAACGTTGCGGTACCACGTAATGTAATCCAGAGTTGTGTCGTCATCGTATTTCGTATCCCTACCCATTGCCACTCTTTGATACACCATATCGTCCCAATCACCGAAAGATGGTAAAGGATCGTGAACAACCATAATGTGGTTTTCAAGGGATCTACAATGATGCATATCGATTTCATATTTTTGATCATCAGGGATTTCTGGCACATACATTATATTTCCTCCCCACTCTTGTCGAATTAAACATTACATAGCCTTTGGAGTGAAACAAAGGACCATAGTAATCTCATTCCTCACACCCAACCATCTTTCTATTCGCAAATTCCTTCATGTAAGGGTGAAAGACAACATCCGCCATCGTCAAGTTGTCCAGTTATCGCCTCAGCTCAAGGAGGTCCTTCTCCTGACTCCGTCCCTTGCCGTTGAAGGAGTATCTTCTTCCAAAATATTCTTCATCCCAATTCCCTTTCACACTGGACCTCTTAGCAAACTTAGGGAAATGCAAGTATATCCACACCTACATCAACATAGGAATATCGGTGAGAATACGAAAAGTGAGATAAACAAATCTCCATAACTACACCCCTTGAATTACCTGGAGAAGAGACACATTCCCTCTGACTTGGGTACTATCTACCCTAGTACACTTTCTCATCTCGTTCAACAAGTATGCAAGGCAAGCAGTGCCCCAAGAGTAATCATAAATTTTGTTCAATAGTTTCAATAACTGGATGTAGTTCGCGTTCACCCAAGAACTAGAAATTTCAGGGAAGATAATAGATCCCAATATGTACATAATATATGCGGTGGCTATAATAGTGATATGGTGCTCGGTCAGTTGACTTCTTTCATGAAGATTATTTTTTCTGGAGAACTCTTTCCTCAGGCTATTTAGATGGAATATTCTCTTCTTTTTCTTAGACACCATCATCTCCCTCGTGGTCTTGTCCACGTCCCAACCAAACACCTTCAAATTGAACCTGTAGATGACCTCCCAAGTAAGCTCATTCATGTAGGTAGGACCCCTTACGACTTTACCTCCAACACTAAGACTCGTGATCAACTGCATATCGTTTTGGGTCATTGTCATTTCCCCAAATGGAAAATGTAGAGTATCCGTTTCCGCGTAATACATCTCCAGGAAAGAAGAAATAAAGGGCTTGTCATACCAATCCACGGAGTTATTCACTCCATACATCAACCCCGTTTCTTTAACGATCCATCTGACTTCGGGTGCTTCTCCAGCCAGTGGACATAACTATATTTTGCTGATTGACGATTAGTGTTTTGGCATACCCACAACATCAGTATGATCCTAAATAATATATCACGACAAATTAAAAAGTGCATGATAGCTTAAATAAAAGTAGAATATATACAACATAAGAAAGAGATACTTATCGTAGTTGCACATACTGTAACATCCCAACTGTGTTTGTAGCCCTATAAAAACTTTTCTCCGTCACCCGGTAACTCATAAATAGGATCTTTGGGGCCGCGACCTAACATCATCTCTGGTATTGGCTTGTATTCTCCTTTTTTCTTCCTTTCTTCCGCTACATCTTTATCTTTATGTCCTTGTGGTTCTTGTTATTGTGGTGGTGCTGGTAGTTCTTCTTTATCACTGCTCTCGCTATTTTTATTACCACTTAGTTCTTCACCTGGAACTATATTATATTCTGCATCAGAAGAAGAATAATCTTCTTGTCTATCCACTTGGGTTGATGGAGATCGCTTTGCCCGCCGAACCCATACGGTGGCTATCCCCCAAGTTCTTACCACCTCTACGATGAGGTCCCAAGCTTTCAGGAGAATCAATATAATGTTTTTTCTTTGATTTGTTTTCCGGTGCCTTTGCCTTTTCCTTATCCCTTAAGAGTACGAAAACATACGATAAACAATAATCGAATTCAAGTGAATTCAAGAATTCCAAGAGTACAATCGTCCATCCCGATACATCCATGATAAGTGCATATTTTATATATTTAGAGTGTTAATTTCATGCTAGTATTTGCTATATTTCTTGTAAATTATTATACCTTACGTTTTTTTTTGTTTAGTTATCTTTTATTAGGTGAAATCATCCAAATAAAGTGAATTGACACATAATTGTGCGAGAAATAAAGTGCTACGAGTGAAGAAGAGCCAAAGACCAGGTTTAACTTTCTCCAATCCAGGATTTCTTGTCATCATGTTGTAGAGGACGACGAAACGAAGCCAACGACAAAAGAATGAAGTCATTCCGACTTCGTATGAGAAAGTTATAAGCAAAACAAGAATTAAGGGAAAATTGGTCATTTCTAGGGAAAATGCTATTGGAAACCCAGCGTATGTTAAGAGGCAGACATGTTTCAACAGAATTACTAAAGGCGCCAGGCGAATTACTCAGGGCTTCCAAATATTTGAATGTTACTAAAGGCACCATCCAGTTGGATCGAGGCACCACCTTCTTTATCTCTTTCTAGTTCAATAGTTGGATCGGGGCACCACCTTCTGGTTCGATAGTTGATGGTGATTTTCACAGCTGCATCAGTCCGTGATGCAAGGGTATGAGTTTGATATGGTTTTTGAGATTGACAGTGGTGTTTCTGCCATTAATATTGGTTGCTTCCATTGAGTTCTATTGATGATTATCAACATGATGTTGATGGTGGTTGATGAGTACTAACTTTCGATGATGGGTATTACTGTCTAATGAAGATGGGGCTCGAACTAAGCCATTCATGGAAGTAAGATGATGGTATTTCTTGGTGATGATGGTGAAGATGCTATCGAGATGGAGTCTGTAAAGAGTTTATTGGCAGCATCGATAGCTTGGAAAGTAATAGTAGATGAAGTCGACCTCGCGAGAAAGAGAAGAATGGATGTTGGTCGTTGTTGAGTTGGTGATGAAGCTCAAACCTGGTGTTGGTGTTCAAGAACTGACAGTGGGGTTGTGATAATCGAGTATGGAAGTCAGGGAAGAACTTGAGCTCACAAATAAGAAGAGATTTAAGGCTATTGGATATGGGATGGTAATGGTGGAGCTTAATTTTTAGTGATGGTAGCTCGAGTTAGAGAAAAGGGTTGAGGCGGTTCAAGTTAGGCCTGAAGTTAATAGACACATTTTTATGTCTGAATTGTTCTCAATTATTTGTTTTTTCAGTGCTCAGTTTGTACTAATTATGTTATTTTATGTATTTGTAGGTACTTTTGGGAAATAAATAATTCTGAAAAAATCGGCTCGAAAAGTTATAAAAGCACCCAAGGATTGGAAAAGGGAACCGCAGTTATAAAGGCACCCTCACTTTGATTACGGCACCACCTTCTTTACATTCAAATTTAAGTTTTAGCGGGAAATTTTTCTTTTCTCTCAACTGATGAATATTTATCTACGTGATTTGGTTAAGACAATATATACTCTTACCAAAGAAAGTTGTACACAGTTGAAATTCTTAAAAATCAAAAGAGAATCTCATCAAACATGGTTGGTTACGACAAAAAAAGGAAAATAATTTTTTTTCTCGGAAAAAAATTAACATCTCACAAATCTTAACAGCTCGAGAAAGCAACAACATATTATTCTCAAAATTTGATAAGGAAACAACATCTCTTCCTGATCAATAGTTAAAACAACGAGAATAAATTCTCGGGGAGGAAAGAATACCGAGAGTTAAAAAAAGAATATATTCGAAGATTTGTGAGAAGTTATTGAAGAGATTTAGAGTAATAATATAAATAGAGGAGTCGAGTGATCAATTGGGGGGGTTGGCTTTGGCCGAAAGTAAAATCAAAATCAGAAAAAAAATCTGCTCATGATGAAGAAGATGGAGAAACTGTCACAAAAAAGTTGAAGATTCTGTCACCAAAAGTTTGAAGAAGAACTTCGTCGCGAAAGAGAAGAACATCGTCGTAAAAGCTTCAGTGACATTTTCTGTTTATTCAGCGATAGAAAAAGCACCATTTTTAACGTTTATATCTGTCTCAAATTTAATGTGACAGTTTTATTTCTTCTTTTTAAAGCATTTTTTGAGCCATGAATAAATCTTTTTAGAGTGTTTTCAACAAGAGGAGCTAAACCCCATTGCTGAGGCTTCGGAGGAAGCTATTTTTTCAATAAATATGTAGTAATTTTTATTTAATTATTTTCTAAAATTCTTTTTATGATTATTTGCATTAAATCAAAATTAGAATAATGATTTTTATTAAATAGTTGTGTTTTCTCTTGATGGAGCATGATTGGTCTAGGGATTTTTGATGCTTTATGCTTGCGATTTACATCTACTATTTTAGAAATCTATTACAAACAATATTTTAGAATTACCTTGAACGTAAGAATTGCATGAATATTGTTTTTACCTGAATCATATAAATTGGTTAATGGTGGAACCCTTTCTCTCATCTCTTTCATATAATCTTGATATATTCGTTTGAGTTTTATATTTTTAGTATACAAACTAGGTCTAAAAATCAATCTCCACAAATATGTGTGAACGATCTTTCTTACCACTTGTCTATAAAATCACATCAATTTTTGACGCTGCTGACGCGGACTTGTTTTTAGATATTTTTTTAGGTTTTAGTTTTAGTTGTTAGTAGTTTTATTTTAGATTTTTATTCTTTTGTTCTTTTTTACGTTTTTTTTGGTATTTATCTTTTTGCTGCCTGTTTTGGATCAAAAAAAGAAAGAAATTGGAGCTTAAAGCTAAAGACAAAGAAAAAAGAACGGGGAAAAGACGAAAAGTTTTATTTTTAAACTTTATTTATTTTTGTTAGTTTTTATTTTCCTTTTTTATTTTTGACTTTTTTGACTTGTTGTTTGCTTGTTTATTTTTTATATTTTATTTGTTAAAAAAAAAAACACAAGTGCTCACACCATTTTGCACCTTCGTCAGACACCGATTTTTAGGAAAACTTGTGGAATAGTACGGTGAACCCTCTGGGCGTTATCTTCCGAAAAACCACAAACCCTAGTCTTGTACCTTTGACCAGTCTTTGAATGCAAGTATATTTTGCTGAGGTAACCCAAGCTTACCTAAAATAGTGAACCCTTGCATTTGCATGTGCACATATTCTTGTTAAACACTAGTATTCTTTTTTTGTGTATGCCTCGTTGGATTCGTGTAGGAGATAGACTTGAAGAAAATAAACTTTTTTGTTTGAGTCCAACTCGTTACATGGATTTAATTGGTACATTTGTTTTTGCCGAAATGGGTGAGAATGAGGTCCAGGTGAACAAAACTCTAAGAGATTGTATGAACCCATCTAGAGTAGTACGTGAACCAGGGGTAGTTTTACCGGCCACTACTGACAAATTTGATATTAAACCTGGGACTATTGGCATTTACTCGTATATTTAGGGGGTAGAGAATGAAATCCCGTATACCCACATACGAGACTTCGAAATGATTTGTGAAACAATCAGTTACCTGAATGTCTCCAAAGATGTGCTTAGGTTGCATTTGTTTCCCTTCTCTCTTGATGAGAAAGCCAAGGAGTGGTATCATTTTATTCCTTATAAAACAATCACCATATGGGACTGTCTTGTAGAGGTTTTTGTTAACAAGTTCCACCCATACCATAAGATTGATGTTGTTCGTCAGTCTATTCAAACCTTTAAGCAGAAATTAGGTGAAAACCTACATGATTATGTAGAAAGGTTTAATGAATTTTTATACCAGTGTCCACATCACGGCTTTGAGAAAGCCCACATGGCCCAAATTTTATATGAGGGACTGGATAGTGAGACCTGTATGCAGGTAGAAACAATGAGTGGTGGAGAATTCACCCTTCAGGACCCAGATAAATGTTTTTACTCGTACATCGAGTTAGATGAGAAAACTAGGCAATGGGATTCGATGAGAGAACCGGAAATATATAGGAACCCTATCCATAAGGTCGATAGAGTTTATGATGGGTCAGATATCCTTAGGCGTCTAAAGGCCTTAGGGATGAATCAAGGGTCAAACCATGCTAGATATGAAGAGCAAGCCCATTCTCTTTATAACAACTCTAGGTTTGAAAACTGTCAGAAGTTTGACCCATATTCAGAAACCTATAACCCTAGTTGGAGAAACCATCCTAAATTTTCATGGTCTCAGGGTCAGAGTCAAGGTCAGTATATTAAATCTCAGGATCCACCAGGGTTTATTTATCCAAAGAATCCAATAGAGACAACCTACTCTCAAAACCCTTCTTAGAAAAAATTACTAGCTTATAGGAATCTCTTAATATGATAGCAAAGAGCCATCTTAGATTTTAAGAGACAACCGAGCAAAATTTCCAATATAATACCCAGACTCTTGCTAAGTTAGAACTCCAAGTAGCTCAGATAGCTAAGACATTAAGTGAGAGAGAAATAGAAAAATTTCATAGTCAAACAGATCCTAATCCTAGAAGAGACAAAATGTTCAATCATGTGAATTCTGTTACAACCCTTAGGAGTGGAAAGATAGTTGACAACAAGGTAACCATGCCTGATAGTGGACATACTGTAGTTCCACCTTCTAATTCCCAAGAAGAGCCAGTAGATAAAGAGACTGAAACAATCTCTGAAGACTCAAATACAGTTCCTGATAGGACTACCTTTGTGCCTAGAGACCCATATCCACAGTTGTTAGCTCCAACAAAGAAGGAATCGACTTTTAACGAAATAATGGAAATATTTAAGCAGGTGAACATTAACATTCTGTTATTAGAAGCAATTAGGAAAATGCCTTCTTATGCCAAGTTCCTTAAAGATCTTTGTACACGAAAGCGTAAGCTTAACGTACATAAGAAATCCTTTTTAGCTGGTCAAGTAAGTTCAATGCTTCTGAACTAAATACCCCCTAAGTACAAAGACCCCGGATACCCCACCATATCTTGCGTGATTGGTAATCACGTGGTTAATAAGGCAGTGCTTGACTTAGGAGCTAGTGTTAACTTACTCCCGTATCATGTGTACATCTAGCTAGGTCTTGGTAAGTTGAAACAGACCAAAAGAGAATCTCGTCAAACTTGGTTGGTTACGACAAAAAAAAGAAAATAAATCTCTTCTCATTTTTTTTAATATTTCACGAATCTTAACAGCTTGAGAAAGCAACAATATATTATTCTCAAAAATTGATAAGGAAACAACATCTCTTCCTGATCGATAGTTAAACAGCGAGAATAAATTCTCGGGGAGGAAAGAATACCGAGAGTTAAAAAGAGAATATATTCGAAGATTTGGGAGAAGTTATTGAAGAGATTTAGAGTAATAATATAAATAGAGGAGTCGAGTGATCAATTGGGGGGGTTGGCTTTGGCCAAAAGTAAAATCAAAATCAGAAAAAAAATCTGCTCATGATGAAGAAGATGGAGAAACTGTCACAAAAAGTTGAAGATTCTGTCACCAAAAGTTTGAAGAAGAACTTCGTCGCGAAAGAGAAGAACATCGTCGTAAAAGCTTCAGTGACATTTAAGCACCATTTGTAACGTTTATATCTGTCTCAAATTTAATGTGTCAGTTTTATTTCTTCTTTTTAAAGCATTTTTTGAGCCATGAATAAATCTTTTTAGAGTGTCTTCAACATGAGGAGCTAAACCCCATTGCTGAGGCTTCGGAGGAAGCTATCTTTTCAATAAATATGTAGTAATTTTTATTTAATTAATTTCTAAAATTCTTTTTATGATTATTTGCATTAAATCAAAATTGGAATAATGATTTTTATTAAATAGTTGTGTTTTCTCTTGATGGAGCATGCTTGGTATAGGGATTTCTGATGCTTCATGTTTGTGATTTACATCTATTATTTTTAGAAATCTACAACATGCAATATTTTAGAATCACCTTGAACGTAAGAATTGTATGAATATTGTTTTTAACTGAATCACATAAATTGGTTAATGGTGGAACCCTTTGTCTCATCTCTTTCATATAATTTTGATATCTTCGTTTGAGTTTTATATTTTTCGTGTTACAAACTAGGTCTAGAATCAATCTCAACAAATCCGAATGAACGATCTTTCTTACCACTTGTATATAAAATCATATCAGAAGTCGAGAGGGAAGTTAGGAAGGATGGATTTTGAGTTTCAATTAGTTACGATGACACTTTTTTTTACATGGAGAAGAAAATCAGGTAAACGAGGATCTAGTTGAGCGTGTAAGGTATTTTAGTTAGATGATTCCGTGTTTGTTTCGAAACTTTAGTTGGTCGGTGGTACGTAATATCTAGTGAAATTTCTATTTAGTTTGAACTCTTTAACAGAGGCGGTGACTTAGCCTCTATAATAGGGTCGTGAGGAAACTTCAGAGGGATACCTTCACATACAGATAACCTCTCACGACCTATTCCACCTCCAACAGAGAGAGGAGCTCCTCTCCAATCCACCACCTCTCCAACCTTCCATACACCATCATCACTCAACCTCCACCCGTCCGTATAATAAAGAAGAGGAGCATGCTGAATTCATTGGAGTTATTGGTTTGCTAGTTTGGTTTTGATTTCTAGTTTTATATTTTCTTTATTTTTCATAAACTTTATTATTATGTTTAGCTAAATATTTATTGGTTAAGGATGATTTCAATGTTCCGAACATTAAACTTTATTAGTTATTTTAATTTATTTGGAGTTTTAATTATTTATCGATTGTCTTTACTATCTAATATTTATGGGTAATTCTTAGATTGTTTGGAAAACGTGCTAAACTAATCTATTAGTTATTCCATCTCTAGTAGAAGTTGTGAGATAAGTGTAATAGTCTCACAATTCTCTACACAAGAAGAAATCGCGAGACCTTCTAGAGGGATTCTGTGGAGCAATTGTGTGTGAAGACAAAACCAGTAAGAAATCGAGCGTAATGAGTTTCACTGCTAGAATCAAACCTAAATTCACAAACCCTAAAGCGTTCAATTGAGTTACATCTTGTAAGAGAACCTCAAGGTGGCTCATTTGGATAGAATGTGGTGACTAAGCATATATGTTATCCAGTGATATAAGGAGTTTTGGGGAAAACGTACGTGCTATTCTATGGTTGGTGATGAGTGACTCTAAAGAAAGATAGATAAATATACCGATTCAGTTAACGTTAGGTAATGGCGAATGACACCCTAATCACATTTATTCTTATTGTATTTTTATTATATTCTTAGGAATTAAACAACCAACCCCCCTTTTCAGTATTTAATCTAGTTTTGCGAATCTAAATAACATATCAATTACACAGCTCCCTGTGGAAACAATCCTTACTACCGCTATATTACTAGTTAATTATTGGAAAATATATTAATTAATTTGTTGCACTTACGACATACATCAATCCATATCCAACGATTCCTAGCATTTTACAGTCTAGAATCGTTCGATGTTGCTGTTCATATCCAACGATTCTAGGCTAAAAACCAACAGAATTATTGGGCGTTTTCTCGACCTAGAACCGTTCGATAGGAATATCCACATCAAATGATTCTAAGAAATATTCAGTTTCTTATTGACCTAGAATCGTTCGATGTTCATATCCACATCGAACGATTCTGGACCGACGTTCTCGGTGGATTTTCAGTTACTTCATAGTCGGTCGACGAGGGCATGAACATCTACCGTTACTATCAGGAATCGTTCGATGTGGACATGAACAACGAACGATTTTGGTTACACAGAAAACCCAGAAATCATAATTTTCGTTTTTTGCATGTAGGCATATGATTGAAACCTAATTTAAAGTAATGGGATGATGGAAAAGTACCTTATTCGAGCCATTTTATGTGAGAGAGTTTCTTTGTCTTCGTTTTCCTTCGTACCCGTTTTCTTCCTCGGTTGTTTATGTCGAATTGCTTGTGAAATTTATGGATTGCTTCCACTAGGAATTTTTTTTCTAATGAGATGCTTTACTCGTTTAGGCTTTTTTTTATATATTGAAAAATAAAAGGATTAATTCTCTTTTGAATCGTCGGTTATCGACGATACTTTAGTTTGAATTGGAAAAGAAGAGGGAAAAGAGAAGAATAAGAAAAAGAATCGTTGGATATGTTTAAAAATAAAAAATAGGTTACAGTAATTAGTTTTAGTAATTGGTTTTACTTTTAGGTTTTAATAGACGGTAATTTAGTAGTTTACTATATTTTGGACACCCCTTTTCTACTCATATGATGGGACACAAAATTGGGCAGGCTAAAATTAACCAGGTTCATAATGTAATCTTCCAGCAGTGCGACTTATCTTAGTTAACTTTCGTTTACAATTTAGTGAGAATTTTGTAATAAATGTAAAAATATAAGATCTGAAATCCATCGACCAAATAAACAAAGTTTGGAACCCAATCTCACAAACCGCGAAATGTTTTAAGGTTTCTCATAAATGGTTTTGTTTTAGACTAGCAAGTATTTTTATCTTATAGCTAGAGCAAGCACTATAGTGGTGTTTTATTTATTTATTTTGGCTATGTTTTTGCAATGTAGCCATTACAGAAACTAAGAAATGTGTATTATTGATTCTTGATTAAAAAGTACAGAATGATTGAAGGCTATTTTTATATACACGGCTCGATTAAAAGAAACTGACACATAATACAATACATCTGTATTTCTAAAAAACTCTAAAGGAGGAAATGAGACAGTTATCACTATAACTAGCTGTTGTAGAACTTGTCTATAACAAACTAACAAAAATATGTTTATTTGTTATCTATACTATTAGCCCCCGTATGGTGAGCTGGGAAGACTTGTGCTCACTCAAATTTTTATGTGAAAATCAAATCGAGCAGCAGACAATCCTTTAGTGAAAACATCAACAACCTGTGAGCTTTAGAGATATAATAAAGTTTGATAGAGTTGGAGGTCACTAGCTCTCTGATGAAGTTAAAATCAACAACCACATGTTTCATTCTCCTTTGATTGATATGGTTTCCAGAGACATAGAACCCAAATTGTCTACACCAATAGTAGGTGTCATAGGTAAGAAAATATGGAGATCTTTGAGGAGCTGACAAAACCAAAGAACTTCTGCCGTTGCTTAAGCTAGAGAATGATAGTGAACATCACACATATCTTTGATTGGGAAGTATTCAAGAATATTGTTAATGATAGAAGTACACAAGTTTTTAGATGAACTTGTGAGAAGGATATCATCAACATATCCAAGAAAAAAATGTGATCTGAGAGCCTTCTTTGTGGATAAATAAAGAGGTATCTGCATGAGATAACTTGAAATAAAAAGATAAAACAACTTCAACAAGTTTCTCGTACCAGGCTTTTGGAGCCTACTTTTAACCATATATAGATTTGTAAGATTTGCACACATACTCTGGGTGAATAAGGTCCCGAAATCCAGGTGGTTGAACCATATATACCTCTCCTTTCAAGTCACCATGCATGAAGGACAACATTACTAACATCCAACTGTCTAACCCTCCAATAAAATTGAAATGCAAGAGATAAGACAAGCCTGATTGTAGTTGGATTGGAAATATGACTACAATTCTCTAAGTAATCAAAGCCCTATTTTTGATGGAACCCCTTGGAAACAAGCCTAGCTTTGTACTTGTCTAAACTACCATCTGCATTCTGTTTTATCTTAAATACCAATTTGCATCCCACTGGATTCTGAGAAGAATGTGGAGGAACAATAAACCAAGTTCCAGCCTCAAGAAGAGCATTATACACATTGTGCAATACATCTCTCCATTTGGGATATTTATTTGCTTGAGTAAAGCAGGTTGGAGGAGCAGAGTTAACATGAGCAATGTAGGCTCTAGATATAGGGTATCTGGTTGCTAGCTTAACTTTTGGTTTGTAAATGCCATTTTTAGCTCTAGTGATCATCCTATAAGTAGGAAAAAAATCAATGATATGAGAAGTGTTATTGAAAACAGAAGGAATGGGTGATGTGGTTATGTTAGAATATTTAGAAATAGAAGTGCTTGGTATTACAGATGTAAATGAGGGTAAATCTGAAGATATCTCAACTGTTGGCGGGGTGAGAAAATTAGGATCATGAGTAGAAAATGAATGATTGGAAACAGGTAGTTTATATGCAAGAGCATGAAATAAAGATTGATTGAAAGATACATGTCTTGAAATGTATACTCTGCCAGAAATAGGGTCAAGGCACCTATACCCTTTGTCAGAAGTAGAATATCCTATGAAAATACACATGTTTCTTATTGGTTCTAGTTTATTTGAAGTGTATGGTTTGATCTATGGGAAACAAGCACATCCATATATTATGGGAATATAATAGTCAGGTTTTGATTGAAAAAGAAGCTCATAAGGGGTAGAGAAGGATAAATCAGTAGTAGGTAACCTATTTATAAGAAGATTTGATGTTTGAAAGATGCAACCCAAAATAAATAGCATAAGTTGGATTGTAGAAGTAAAGTTCTGCCTAAATCTACCAAGTGTATATGTTTTTATTCAACTACCCTATTGTGCTCAGAGGTATGAGGGCAACTAAATTGATGAGAAATGCCAAAAGAAGTGAGAAGCAAGTCTATCTCATTGTGAATAAATTCCCCACCACCATCTGACCTGATAGTCTTAATAGTGTGATTAAAGAAATTTTCAACTTGAAGTCTAAACGAATTAAAAACAGTTCTAAAATCAGACTTTTTAATCAACGGAAAAATCCAACGATATTTTGTAAAATCATCAATGGTATTACAATAATAGTTGTACCCACTAACAGAAGTTACATGACTTAGACCCCAAAGATCCATATGAAGTAATTGTAGTGGGACACTAGATTGAGTACAAGAAATAGAAAAAAAGGCAATTTATGAGATCTAACTAGATAACATTCATTGTAGAACAAAGGTTTATTGTGACATATTCTTTGAAATTATTAAAAAGAAGGATGACCAAGTCTTTGGTGAAGCTGGATAGGTGTGATTTTGAGGCAGGATAGAGCATGGAGAGTTGGTGAAGTAGTGAAATGAATAAGATAAAGACCATGGCCAGATGGCCCCTACTAAAATTGTCCTTCCCGATGTTAAATCCTTTACAAGGAAATCATCAAAGGTAAATATAATGCTAGAATTATTAGCATTAGTAATTTATGTACAAAAACTAAGTTTTGTGATAAGTGAGGAACATGAAGAACATTAGGTAAGGATATTTTGTTATCATGTAGAAATCCAGAATTATTCCCAATATTAAAAATGTACATACCTTTACCATTGGTTATATTGATTTGATCACCACCATAATAAGAAGTAACATTGTCTAGTCCAAAAATAGAATACACAATATGGTATGGAGTTGTCTTGCCTTGAAAAACAAACCACAAATTTTCTCCATAGATATTGGCAACATCTAGCATGACATTATTATTCTGTGGAGTTTTCTTGCCTTGAAAAACAAAGTTTAATCGATCACTGCAGTCACACGTAGTATGACCAGTTTTACCACATATATGTATACCAGTATTCAAGGTGTTAGGACTAGGAGTGGATGTAGGTGAAAATTAAGATTGAACATGAAATGTGTAATTTGATTTGGGAGAATTATGTGACACTAGTGAGTTAATATCTTTAAAGTTTGGATTATATGATTTCTTGCTCTTATAGTTTGTACTATGACGAGTAATAATATGAAAATGAGAAGGTAAAGGTATAGAAAGATTACAATTAGGTACAAAATTATTGGCATAGAAAGCAGTGGAAGTAGATGAGTATGATGATGATTAATCATGACTATCTCTCCAATGATTAACAAGTTGTGAAGCTCAATATTTGAAACAAGAGGATTCCTTATTCTGATGGAAGTGCAAAAAGAGGAGAAAAAAACATTCAATCTTCCTAAAATTGTCACAACCAATTTATCATCTGATATTGCAAATCCTACATTTGCAAGTTCATTTGATAGTTTCTTGATCTCATATAAGAAACTTAAAATAATAATACTTCCTTGTTTAAGACCTTGAAGCTGAGTGCATAACTGGATTGTATGTGTGGATGAAGTTCCTGAAAATCGATTTTCAATACTCGATCAAAGTTCATAAGATGTACTTTCTCCAGCAAAAAAGGTTATGATAGTATCAGAATTGTGGATTGAATCCATAAGATAATCGTATAATCTTCATCAAACCAATAAATCTAAAGAGTATTTTTGATCGAATTATTTGTATTTGATCTTGAGGTATATTGAACAGGACAAGTGTTTGTACCATCAAGAAATGGTAAGATCTTAAACTTTCTGATTACCGAGATCAACAAAACTTTCAGGTGATGTAATTATAATTCCTGAGGTTGAGTTGAATGATATTTGTAAGTTGATGAATGGGACAGAAGTAATATTTGATAAAGACATAGAAAGAATAGATTTAGAATCAAACGTATGAATCATGAAAGTCTGAAGGAGGTAATGAGACAATTAACACTATAACTTACTGTAACAGAATCTGTCTATAAAAGACTAACACAAACATGTTTATCTGTTATGTATACTATATTATCCATGAAAAACTACTATGGGGGTCAAATAGGCTCAATTCTAGCAGTTAGTCAAGTCTTGGCTATATGATGCCAGAAACGTACAACATCAGTTAGCCAAGGCTTAGCTCGAAAAAATCAAATATCAAGCCAATTAGGGTTGGGGGATTCTCGGTATCTTTCCAAATATAATTTGTTTATCTCTAATATTTTTGGGATATGTTAGGATATATATTAAAATATATGGTTGAATACTTGATAGCCGCTTAATTTATATATTTTTATCAACTAATTTATAATTGGTAGTACTTTAATTTGTACTAATAATGTATTTTTATTATTTTTATAGGTACTATACATAAAATCTGAAGTTACGAAAAAAACTAGCTCAAACAGAATAAAATTATCAGCTGCTCGCCACTGGTATATAAAGTCCGAAGAGTTGGGTCCGGTGGATTGTTGGCTGATGCAAACAAAAAGTGACATGGGCGTCACTCTTTAGTATTGGATCTGGACACGTGAACAATGTATATTGCTTTGGTTATGGTACGTGAGATATAAAAGAGTGTACATGAGAGAGCAATTGGAGTTGTTGTTTGGTAAAACACTCGGTGAAGTGTTGCTGTTTGATAAAGCACTAGGTGAAAGAATAGAGCCAACAGACGTTGTCAGAGTTTTAGAGAATTGAAAGAGAGGCAGGCTATGGTTAATAGGTGGTGTCTTGGCGTGAAGTGGATCTGTTGAAAGAAAAGACGAAGGGGGGTTAGAGCTAGTGTATGCGGATGAGTTTTTTTGCTGTCATGAGATGTACAGAGAGGCATGCGGAAAGCTCTGATTGAGAGAGAGAAGGGGGAGGTTTTGTTGGTAAATACAGGAAAGTGGGAGAAGAGCTAGGAAACCTAGAGAGACGGCTGAAGTCAGTGAAGGAAAAGCTAGAGAAAAGCCTAGGGGGGTTAGAGCTGGTGTAGGCGGAGGAGTTGTTTTGCTGTCAGGAGGTGTACAAAGAGGCAGGTGGAGTGTGACAGCTGAAATAGAAGAAGCGACGTCCCTGAGACTGATTGGAGACGGACATCTGGGAAGAAAACGCATACAGATCGAGACAAAGAAATTGAAGTGTTCAATATCCAATAACACAGTGAAACCTCTCTACTTTCTCTCAATTATTTTTGTGGGTTTTAAGAAATCCATCTCCATGTCTCATTAATTTTGTGACTAGTGTTTTGGGCAGAAACCAATTTTGATTATGGAAAATTTATAAATAAATGGTTTAAATATTTAGTAATTTATATTCATTGTTAGCTTGATTAATTATTGCATAAATAGTAGATTTGATCATATATGCTTTCTGTTTGATATGTCGTGCTTGAATTAGATTCTTAGACGGTGTATGCAATCAATTAGATATTTGATTCTTTGAAGCTATATATGGGTTAGATAGTTCTAATGATTGTTTATGCTTTTAAATTGATATGCCATGCTTAGTAACATTATATGGGATATACTTTTCGATTGATAAGCAATTCTTTAGAAATGTCAACTTGGAAACGAAGAAAATTGGCAAAAACCGAAAACCCTAGTGCACTCTCTACTTGGTCACATTGTATATTTTATCTAGTTTATTTTAGTATTTTCTTGTTCATTAGAATTTCAACAAAAAAAAATCCAAAAGATATTATTTTTGATTAGTTTATTAAAATATTGATTGCAATATTGTCCCCGCTCCCTGTGGGTTCGACCCGTATGGTGGCGCCAACACTCTCACGCCAGCACTAGCACCACTACAATGCCATGACCACTCCAGTGCTAGCCCCACTCCAGCGCCAATGTTACCCAGGTAATGTTAGCGCCATCATCACTTGTTGCTAGCAGAGCCTTGTTATCTTCCCAGGTCTGGTCAAATGTAGTTCGAGGACGCGTCACTACTCTATCATTGTCCCCCGATGACGCATATTTTCCATAGCACCACCCACTAAGGATGCGTCGCTACTCAATCATCGCTCCTTAAGGAAGCGTCATAACCTAAGTGTGCTAAACTCGAGGCGCTGTCCTAGTGCCAGCGCCAACCTATTCACAGCGCTAGCGCAAGTTGCTCCAAATGCCTTCCCCATGGACGTGTTACTACCTACAGGACCGTCCCCTAGGCATGCGTCATCATTCATGGTGCTGGTTTAGTGCTAGTGCCAGCCCACCCATTCTAGCACTAGGCCAATGCCAGTCTATATACCCATGGCACTAGCTCAAGGATGGTGCCAAAACACTCACAACGCTGGCCTAATGCCATCGACAACCCTAGCCTATCCTCGTGGAACATGGCGACTAGTACTCGAGAACACGGTGATCTCCTCATGCCCGGTTCTTGAAAACTTCTAAAAATCTTGACTTCGAACATTTCTAAATTTGTTTCATTTACAAGTATTGCTACTTTCAAGCTTACACACGAATACTAGACTTAATATTTTCACTAGACTCGACACTTGCCATTCTACTTATCCACTTAGTGAATTGAGCAACTTGCTCACTAATTTAGCAGGTTATTGTCATGAATTAACTAAAATAGCAGTAGTCTATGACTTCACTATTTGTCTACGAGACATCAAATATTCCAAATGGGGGATTCTCATTGGGGTATTGATCTGGCGGTCTACGGAAACGTGCGTGTGGCAACATATCCACGACGAGAAGGTCATAAGTAGTGGGACGGTTAAGAGCGGTTGAGAGGATGAGGATTAATGGTCACACATTCCTCCTAACTTAGCGGGCATGACTTCACTATAATCTCCACGATCATCACTTCTCCATCTCTTCACAACTTCCACAACTTACGATAAATCAGTATGTTCACTACAAGACTATAAAATAGATGGTTTCATCTATTGGACAACAAAACAAAGATCTATCCCAGAGATAATCTAGTTTATAGTCATAAATCTAGTATTCAACTATATAATACCATTTTCATCACACGGTTATTTCTCAACCTTTTCTGCTTCTTTCCCCTAAGATCAACCCTTCATCTCCATCTTTGTGACCGAAACAAGATGTGAACGACCATTTATTGGTTTATGCTTATCTTGTACGATTTTGATCTCTCGAACCTACATAAAGTACTATTTTCAGTATTTTTTTTTTTCACCTTAAAACAATAGATAACCCTTAGCTTACCATAATGCTTGCTCTTATCAGTCATTGTTTTTTTGTTTTGTTTATTTTTTTCTTATTGTAGCCTTCTGCTTTTCTCTGGTACTTTTCTTGCTTTAAAATAATATGTTACTCTTATGATTTTTTTTTTCCTGCAAATATTTGAATATATCTTCTTGATTTATTGTTGACATTCCAGTACGACGCAAGTATACTCTCTTGTTATCTACAAATATTTGAATGTAGCTTCTTAATTTTTTAATAATATTGTTGGTCTTCCAATATGACGCAAACATCCTATCTTATTATCAGATTCTGAAAATATTTGTAACCGTTGAATTCAAACAAATATCAAATTTTTCATTCGGACGACCATAATGCATAATGACCTTGGATAAATGAGGTGTGTTAGGAAAGTTGGCCAGATTTCTTGGGTAAATAACACCATAAACATAAATTAAAATTGTACGACTTATAAATCTCTAAAAATCTGGGTACAATCGGTTAATTCGACCATCATTTGAAGAAATTGTAGTGCAATTGAAACAAATTACTCCGATTCGTAGTAAAATTTAAAGATATTGCCACAAATATGAAGATATCAGAATTAGGATGAAATCGAAGAAACTAAAGAAATTAAAATGCAATTGAAACAAATTATTGTGAGTTGTAGTGAAATTGGAAGATATGGTCACAAATTTGAAGAAATTTTATCAATATTTGCATATATCAAGAATTAAAGGAAATTAGGAAATTGAAGAAAGAAATGATATACTTAAACAATTTTATGGAGTTGTTCAAAGAATTAATTGGGTATATTTAAAAGAAATTTGGTATCAAATGGTTAGATTCGATTGAATTTGGTAAAATTTGATTCAATTGAGAAACAAAATTGAATTTTCAAGAGAGAGAAAACAATTCACATTTGTCTCATATAGTCACAACAAAAGAGCCTTCTTTTAGTTGGCCCAATCAAAACAATATTAAGATAAAGATTTAACTTTTAGGAGAAATTTTGGTTTTGTCCTTTTTTTTGCTCAGTCCCAGTTCAGTTAATTCCACCGACAAACTAGAGAGTTTAGTTTGGTCCTTATTAATTTAAAAATATTAAATTTACCAAAATATCTTTCTATAGTTGTTACCTCCTCAAACATAAATCTTCCAGAAAAAGCAATCAACACTTCTTTAATTCCCCGATTTCTGTTTATTAGCATCTTAAAAAAACTTTTAAATCACAGGTCTAACTAAACCCTAAAAAAAATTAACATAAAAAGAAGACCTATAAAAAACAAAACACACAAAATCTATCAATTAAAACCAAAAATAATTAAAAATCCACCAAAAAAACCCAGAAAAAGACTTTGAGAAAACTTTAAATGGTGAAATCGAAGATGAATTAAAAAACACAAGAAAACAGTTTCACTTTAAGAAAAACCAAGTCTGAAAAGAAAACCAAAAGAAAAAAAATTAAAGATATGATATAACAACTTAACCTAATCTCAAATCTAAGTAGTAGAAGTTTATTTTTTTAATGTTTGAATGCATGTTTTCTGGATTAAACTTAAAAAAAATAGAATTCATCGCGTTTTTATATTATTATCAGTATAGATCTAGATAATAGGAATCTTATAATATTTATTCTGCATGCTGATTCAGTTATAGGTAGTTAAATCTTGTCGGAATCCATTGGATATGATGAACTATAAAAAATGTTAGTAATGTAGATCTAGATACTACTGTTGTTAGAGTTCATTGTATTTCATGAAATCTGAACTTGTTAGATGCTTTTGTTGTCTGAGAGTTTATTTTGTTTGGTGAACTCCAAGTGTTGGTCCTTTTTGTGTAGATAAAGTTTATTATGTCAAATGAACTCCGAATTTTTAAGTGTTAAATCCTACTTGTGCCGATACAGTTCATTAGGTACAATAAACTCTCAAAATATTTTCTACTATAGATGTTTATTATTAGAGTTCATTCTATAAAAATAAATCATTAATTAATTTTTTCCTTTTGCTACGTAGACAAGAATGGGGATAAAGATAATAAAAAGATAAAAGTGTAGCTTTACTGCTCTCATTTCCCTTGTTACTAGTAATAAAGGTATGAAAATACATGACGATTTAAATTAAGAGCAAAAAGAGTCGTTGCGTCTGAGTCCATTCTAGAATTTACTAAATGTTTTTCTAAAAGACAACAAAGACTTTGTTAGTACAAAATGGAATAAGTCGGTGAAAGTTGTTCAAATTCTATGTACAACACACAAATCAATTCCTAGGCAAGATGATGTATTTAAATTCAAAGTAGGTACTTTCAAAGATCTTCACAGGTAGAATTCTCAATAATATTTGGGATCTAAGTATCCCAGAAAGGAGGAATAAAAGAAATATTATTATATTCCAGGAAGATGAAGATTATACACTTGGAAAGTTCTATACAACAATGACACACCAATTTGTTCCACCAAGAAAAAAAATGGTATAAAAAACACAGATTTAAGAGAAAAGATCATTGAGTTGGCCAAAACTAAAGAATCTAATGAATATTTTATTAGAATATTAGAACTCTTTAATTGTCAACCATATTTCTTACTAATGGTGATGGAGTTTCTATTCACACCAAGTGCATAGGTTGCGTAGATTCAGTAGATAGTGTCTCATGGGCACACTTGATACATAAGCATTTGATAGAAAGTTTAGGAAGAGGGTCTACTGAAGGGTATTGTCTCTTTAATTTTCCTTGTTGATGATAACTAGCTAATATAATTCTTTCTTACAAGTTTGTTTACTGAGCATTCAACACCAATAAAACCCAGGTGGAAGGTGCAAAAAATATTAGGCGACAATCTTTACCGTCCCGGATTTGCAAGGTGAAGGATCGACAATATTTGCAAACACTTAGAAATGGGTGTTTCAGAATTTGGACAAATAAAAATTAAGTGTAAAATGCTACCATAGTTAGAGTTCATTTTACCGAATAAAATCTATATCTTTTAGATGCTTTTGTTGTTTGAGCTAGTGAGTTCCTCATGTAGAATGTATTCTGAATTTCTTAGGTGTTTTGCTATTTGAGAGTCCATTCCTTCTATTCAAAAAAATGAACTTCAAGTGTTGGTCGATATTGTGTAGATGGAGTTCATTACGTAGGATGAACTATGATTTGGAAAAAAGAACTGTTAGACTATATTTTATTCCTTAAGTTTAACTGCAAAAAATTAGCAAGATCAATTTAAGGAATGAAACTATTGTTTCAGGTTCAAGTTCAAAAACAAAAAAAAAATGATTTGATTGAGTTCAACTGAGTTTCCCTTTTGTGTATGTGCAGCTATCAAAAGAATTCTTGGAGGAATACATTGAAGTTGAAGGAAGAATACTGCGACAAAAAATAACGAAGTCAAAAGCTAGGTTGCTTGAAGAAGAATACATGGATATAACCGTTCAGATAGAAAATCTGAAAGCTACATATGCTGAAGAGGTAGAAATACTAATAGATAAACATGCTGAAGAGTTATGATAATCGAATCAAAAATATGAAAGAGACATGGAAAATATTTTAATGAAACACCAAGAGCTAGAATCTACACTTGCGACAGTTGCAAAGTCACCTTTTGATTCCAAAATGGAATCCCTTGCTAGAAACTTGGAATCAAAGAAAATATGATGTTGATGTCATGTTGTATAAGGGTAAAAATATGATCAGATACATCTCAATTGTGAAAACAAAATTCTTGCATATTGCTTTCAGCTCTGAATACAAAAATGCATTGTTGGTTGGTGAAATTAACATTGAAGTTCAAACTGCTGACATGAAATTTGAAATTCAAGATACTCAAATACAAAATGGTGTGAGTAATGGATTGAAAGCTGAAGAAGATACTATTGTACCTAGTAATGAAGAAAAATATGATAATTTGAATTTATGCGGAGGTGCTAGTGCGCTTGGGAACAAATTCCCAAAGTTACCCATTGAATTTTTTTCTAGAGAAATAGTTTTCAGTGATCCTCAAATTAAGCTCCTTGATATGATAAACGAAGAATGTTAGAGTATTGCTTGGTTGTACCCACTAGTGTTGATATGACAAGCTTGTTGTCAATGTTAGAAGACCAAAATTATTTTTTGATTTATTATCTATTAAAGTCAGTCTCGGACTAGGACTATATTTAGGTAGTTGAGTATCATAAATCACCGAATACCCTTGAATATTAAAGACTAAAAAACACGAAGACATCAACGAGAACTTTATCATCAAAGGTATGTGAAGACTGACTATTTTATTTACTCATTATTTCTACCATTTTATCTTCTTATACAATGTTATATGGTGATAAGTGCTCACATGTTTCTAATGTCAAATCCATACTTGTTTTAGTTATAATTCTTACATATTACTTTTTATTATTGTTGTTTTCTATCTTGTGTGTCATATTAGGTGAATCATCCAAAAAGGAGTTACAAAGTGCTAAAATTAACAAGGAATTGAAGTCTACCAATGCAGAAGGGCCAAAGAACAAATTAAACTTATTCAAATCCAGGATTCCTTAATACTATCTTAAATAGAATGATAATACGAAGTGAAAGCAAAAATAATGAGGCCATTCCGAGTTCGGACAAAGAAGTTATGGACAAAACAGCCGAAGCAAGGAAGAGTGATCTACAACGCAATAGTCGGCATTGTTCCCAACTATGCCGACTGTAGCACATTTTCATAGAGAAAACTTGGATTTTTAATCCCTAAAGTCGGCATGGTTCATTAGGAATCAACCATGCGGACTGTAGGAAGTTTTGGGATAGAGAATTGGAGTTATTTTGGTCCTAAAGTTGGCACAGTTCATATGGATCAACCGTGCCGACTGTGGCTAACCTATGGGGTCCATTTTGACGTGTTTTTAACTTCCAAATCAAGGAAACTTAGTTCCAATGGGATTCTAAACCCTATAAGGAGAGGATACTTGAGGACCAAGCATTGAAGGCTATAAAAGAAGATATCTAAGACTCAAACAAGACATCTCTTAATTAATATCTAGACATCTCTGAAAACAGGTTTTAAGTATCACTTTTAGTTATTTTTGTTTTAGGTTTTATATTTTTGTTTATATTTTATCTTTTATTCTTGTGAGTCGTCATGTTTCGATTTGGAAATAACATGTATGGTGCACAAGACTAATCATACAATAGTAGTAATCAATATGGTTTTCAATCTTAATTTTATAAGAACTACCAACCATACCATGGGTATAATCAAAATCAATAAGTTGATTACGACCAATACCCTACGGAACCTTATGATTATTCTCATACATGCCAAAAATATTACAATGTGTATGTAAGTGAACAATCACAAGGATGAGAGGACAATTATGCTTCTAATCATATTTCTTCTAGTGTTGCAGAACATATGTGTACCATGATGGAAACACTTCACAAGCAAATTGAAAAATATTATCATGGATAACATCAACATCAACAAAGCATCGACCAATCACTCCAATAACTCCAAGAGGGTATGGAAAACTTAAAAAGATACATGGATCAAACGAACAAGGAAATGGAAAAAAATGATCAACCGTTCGAAATTCTGTGTAACAATGATGAAGTTATTCCAACTTCGGATCATAATAATGATCATTCGCCTATTCAAAAGGAGGAGCCTTGGTATAACATAACCATTGTTCTAAATGGTGTAACATACTCAAACACATATCAACGTGATAAAGAATATCCAGATTACAATGTTTTTTGGCCAGTTGATTTGCAAGTAGTAGACCGATTATTTCTTCAGCGGAGACTCATATATATCATCCTAGGATTTGTACCAATGAATTAGAATTTCTGGGAGAGGACTCCAATTCTGATGATGAGAGTGTTGAAGAGACAATGATTGAGAATGAAACCAAATTGATTGATTTGGTGGAAGACCTTGAGCTTTCCAAAGATTATAATGATGCTGATATTTTGGTTGAAGCAGAAACTGATGAACAATGGCTTTTAAATAGTTTGATAGAGGACCAAAAAATATATGAGGTAAAAAATCACTTGAGTTATACAATAATAATAGCGATCTCGTAAAATGTTTTTTTAATCCTTTGTATAATTCTATATCTTTTGATCCTCCTCCCCCAATCACAATAGTTCCCCAAAGAATTCTTAACCCAATTTTTAAGGAACTAACTCACTTAGGGTTGGTTATATTATCTATAAAAATTCTTAAGAATTATTTTGCTTCTAATTGTCCACCATTAGATGTGTTTGATTCTAACACTGTGCAGGTTCACCGAGAGGAACCCGTAGAAGTTCCCGTATTCTATGTTCTTTATACAATTCCAAGTGTAGAGAAGACTAAGTGTGGGGGAAATTTCCATAAAGTCACAACTTCATTATTTATATCCTATGATAATCATTGTGTGAAGTTGTTATTAGAACTACAGATTGTTGTCTGGGTGGATCCCCAGTTTTTCAGATTATTGGTGTACGGACGCTAACAAGAAGGTCAGGCTGAGGATGTTAAGATAAGCGTTGAATGGGAGGCAACCCATTGGTTTTGTATTTATATCCTTATCTTTTATCTTTTTCTTAGTGTTCCAAATCACTTTGATTTTCCATCTTGATTTTACATTGGAGGAATCAATTACATTGAGGACAGTGTAAATTTTAAGTATGGTGGAGTATTTGCATATTTTTCATCTAGAGTTTTTAGTCCTTTAGTTAGAGATTTCACTTTAGTAGAGTAAATTTTTTTGATTTTTTGTAAACAATTGCATAAACCTCCAACTTTTAGATATTTTAGAGTCACTTAGTATACTTCTAGATAAGTTTACATACGGAGTTCTTACCAGAATAACTGAACTATAAGTATTATAAAACTATATTCGGGTTTCTTAATTGTTGAGAGGCAATAGTCGACAAAAATAGACTTAAACCGCCAGTGGCGAATTAGGTGCAAAAAGAGTACAATATTAGAGAAGTTGATCAATCATTAGTGGAGACTACCTATTGTTACATCAAGCGAGGCTCCAGACCTTTAATTCTTTGTAGTTGTCTAAAAATTATCCTTTAGAGTGTGTATCATCCATCTCAAACTAATTAGATGTGTGTTTATAAGATTGAAAGAGTCCTCTAGTAACACTAATAACCTCTACCAATCTAAGAGAGACTGTCATACAAAACTTGTTAGAGCATTGTTTGGTTGAACCCACCAAGTGTTGGTATGTCAAGTTTGGTTATCAAGTTTAGTTCCAAAACTCGAGTCGCTTGAGTAGATTATTAAATTCAACTTCTTTAGGTTAAAATAAGAATATAGAAATGTTGACACTTAATCTTGTTACTCATGAAGACCTGAAGACGTATCGAAGACAACGAAGACATCATCCTTTCTGTTCGAGGTTAGTAACTACATACTTGACTTGTTCCATTTCTATCTTTGTTCTTACAAGTCTTTGTGCGATAAAAATATTACATGCAAAGTTAAGATTGTTACAATGACTTTATTATTGGTGACTTGGTCATTATAATATGATCAAAGTATCAAAAGGAAAGATATACAATAGTTGTTTCGATAACTTAAGTTTATAGAATTATGAAGTATAATTTATAAATAGAATTCATATTTTTGACTTTGCACTAATTGGTAACTTGTTATTATGTGTCGAACTTCCGGGTGAATCCTTACTTTCATAAATATGTTAGAAATTTTGTTCAGAAATATATGTTGAAGTAGTAGACTTGCAAAACTTGTTTCATAGTCGAAAAGGGATTCAGGACCGATCCTAGAAGTAGGACCGATCCCTTGTGGCAAGGACCGATCCCATGACTTATCCTGACTATGTCTAACTTTTTTTATATTTTTGATATGTCTGTTATCTTCACGGGTTTCATCAGACATCGAGATGTACAAGACTTAGATTGGGAATGTTCATAAATGTCAACATAATATTTGAACATGTGATGAACTCTAATATCTTATTGTTCAAGTATACTCATTTGATACTCAAGGAAAGAACCTATAATATCTATTTTTAATATCATTTTTAGTATCAAAATTATATGCTTTCCATTCCCAGAAGTTTGCATATCTCTAATGTCTATATTAGTCAAGTACATTGATGTATACTAGATAGTCTTAGTTGTCATACTATGAGAGAAGTCGATTATGAGTTAGAAAATATTAGAACTTTGATAATTTCGGAAAATACATTTATTTAGGGCTGCACAAGAACCGACCAGAACCGAAGGACAGGACCGGAACCGACGGAACCGTACCTCAAACGGACCGAACCAAGGGTACATGGTACAGGTACAAAAAAAAAGAACCGAATACAACCGGGTACAAGGTACAGGTACTACCTAGGAACCGACCTGTACCGGACCAATTGTCCCGAGATTATCATTGTTTTTTCAAGTTTCATGAGAGTTTGTTAATAGTATGTTCTGTTGGAATCTCAAATCACACTAAGACCAAAACATTTTTGATAAAACTCATTTTCTTCGGCATGTTCTTAACTAAAAGATCACTTGTCTTGTTTGTTGATTTTTTTTTCTTGCTTAAGAAAATAGAGATTTTGTTGGGGGAACAACTGTTTTCCGAAGTTCAGTGAACTTAGTGTTGCAGCTCTCTAGTCTCTGTAGTATATTCTATTGCATGATTACTATGTTAAATTTTTTCTCTTGTTTTTTTTCAAAATTATGATTCCTATGATACTATGATTGACCAAATTTCTCCATTGTTTTTTCTGTAACTTTTAAAGTACATTTCTGGCTATGGTGAATTGGGTTAATCCAAATTTAGGTTTTAATGATAAAAAGAAAATATGGACAATTGTAGTAGACGTAATCAAAAGCTTCACCAATATATTCATGAGACTGTAATTTGATTGATGCAAGTAGAGTTCTTTAGTCCATGAGCTTGTAATTTTTATTCATATTGTAGTTATAAAGATTCTAAACATGGAAGTATACCCTGCAAATGATGCATAAGATGTTGGAGGCATTACATTTTCACTTCAAGAAATTTTATATATATCATTTACATATTTCAAATATTATTTTTTATTTTTTAAAAAAAGGTACAGGTACAAGAACCGACCGGAACCGAAGGTACATGTACAAGAACCGAACCGAGAGTAGAGGGTACATGGTACAAGTACACGGGTAGAGAACCGACCATAGGGAGGTACGGGTACAAGGTTCTACTAAGAACCGAGCCGAACCGACCTTTGTGCACCCCTACATTTATTGCATATCTTAAGGAATTTTTAAATTGGTAGATCTTGTTTCCAATCAAATCGTTTGCAGAATGTTACTTTAAAGATATGAAGACTTTGGTTATTGTTTTTATATTGGTGTGATTTTCTGTGACTTGATTCTTTGGATTTTTACAGATTGTTTATTTCGATAAACATAAGCCTTGTAATATCTATAAGTTTCTCGTGATTTTATCATAAAACGTAAAACCTTGTAATCAAGATTAGTTATTTCGATAATCATTATCTTGATTGATCTCTTGACCAAGGTTTTTTCGATTTAGTATATCATTAGATTATAAATCTTAAACACGAGATCATTGACTTACCCTATCATATACTTCTGGGGTTTAATTGGTTACTAACAGATTGATCCTTTACTGTTTGAAATAAGATCCAAATGAATCTTGTTTTACCAGTTGGAATATTGGTAGTAGAAGTTGATAACTATTTAGGAGGTCTACTAAACCTACTCCTATAGAAGAACATATGTTATGCTAAGAGATCTAGTATTCCAACGTCTATAGAGAATGGAAGTTCTGCTAAATATTCCCCAAATTCTAGAATACTGCTAAATCTGAGTAACTAGGGTTTAGATTGCTTGGTCTCAACTACACGAGGTTGTACTGTAGGCATTGTGTAGCGGCTTAATTCATTGAGTCATCAGATCTGGACTAGGTCACAAGGTTTTTCTTCAAGATTGTAGTTTTCCTCGTTAACAAAATTATAGTGTGTGCTTTAATTTATTTCCGCATTATAATTATCTTTATTATATTTAAAGTAAATACAATTTTACCTTAATCACACCTTGATTGATCATATAGTTAATTCAAGATTGAACTTTGACTATATCAAGGTTACCTTGTTTGGTTAGTCTTTACGGTTTCGTTAAAGATAATAGACTTTGAAAAAGAAATCAAAAATTGAATGTGAATATACATTGTTATAAACATAAATTATGTATAAACGGTTTTTGACTATTTCGAGTGCTGGTAGAATCTGATCTATGATTTTAGATGGTAATCAACATTTCTAAGATAAATTAAGACTTTACATTATCCAAAATTTGAGTCACTAACATGTTATTTGTATTTGCTTGGTGACTCAACTTCTGTCGCATGACCAAAATTTACCCAACAATTCAAATTTTACTACGTGGTCAGAATCTATCAAGAACACAAAATTTACCGGTGACATAAAATCTACATTTTAACCTTAGATACTTCACGTCACACAGGTCTACCGTGTGACCAAAAAAGTTTACAACATAAATATGTTTATGTCTTGTTTGTGATTTTTTTTCTTCTACAAAATCAGTTTATAACCAACTTGTAACAATTTTTTCGATAAACTTTTTCACTATTTTGTTTTGTAAACAACAACAACAACAACAATAACGATAAAAATAACAACAACAATAATAATATTTGAAGGTAATAATTAAAATATCAAATGATAAAAATATAAATAATAAATTATTATTATCATTTATATTTAAACAAAATTCAACATTCAAAATATATTATATTATTAATAGACGTGTTTTAAAATTAATTTTTAAAACATGTTTATTTTCGTCATTCCACATCCTAAGTCCTCTAACATGATAATTTACCAAACCGAATTCACAATTTATTATTTTAATAACACTTTATATATTATAGTTTATCAAACGTCCAACTATTTTATTTCTACATCGCAACACAACAAAACATAGCACAACACAATATAAGAACGCTTTTAAAAAAACTCGTATAATATCAAACTCGCTTTATTGATCCAACATTTGTCTTGTGATTCAAGATTTACAATGAGACCCAAATAATTTTTCTTAACCAATCTAAATCTATTTCTTGGTCCAAAATCTCCATTGTAATACGAAATCTACTCAAGGATTCAAATTTTATTGGTGACACAATGTTTGTAACGTGTCCGAAAATCAAGAAACTGGGCAATTCGGATCTTTCAAAGGTATGGAATTTTAGCAAGTACTAGATTGGTGACCGTGCTACGCATTGGGCATAGTTCTACGTATTTTTTTAATGTGTTATTCTTGAAAATTGATAGTTTCCTTATCTTTTATTTATATCTTCCAACCAAGCTCTTCTAATTTCATCATGAGGAATTCCACTATTTCTCACATTTTTGTATCTGTCTTTGAGTATCACCACAATATGAAACTAACTTCACCAGATATAGTTCTTTGGCAAGAGATTAAGAGTTTTGAAAAGATTGTTTCACGATTAACATCACCTCGTGCAAATAAAAAACACATTTAAAATAAAACAAATAATGATGATGAGTATTGATAGTTACCCTACCTTTTTGTCATACCCTCCAGCCAAGCCTTTTTTTCTTCTTAACAAAAAGTTGATGAAAATTGATAGTTTTCGTATATGGTAGCACACATAGCAACGACATTAGAAGAATTCCACCATTTTCCCAAGCTTCCGTATCCATTTTTGAGTATCACCATAATGTCGATATAGTTTTTTGGCAAGAGATAGAGCCATCCCGCATAAATTGTTTCAAGATAATTTTCAGCTTGTGCAAATAAAAGGTACATATAAAATGAAGTAAATAATGAGGATAAAAATTGATAGTCGCCCATACTTTTTTTATACCCTCCAACTAAGCCGTTCTTCTGGTACAAAATATAAAATTTAATCACAGTCGTTTATTAATGATGATTAAACGTAGACCGTCAATATAAGGTATTGTTCACCCACTGTAACTGACGCTGACCCATTATAATTAAGTATGTGGTGTAAAGGAAGTATAATAATTTGTAAATATAACAACCAATGCAAAATTTGGTTTTCTTTACCCTAAAATATTTGCAACAAACAAATTTTGTCAAGTGTCCTTACCATAATTACCGTATCACAAAAGGCCTATTTCGGCCAATAGAAAACGAAATTACGTCATCATTCAATGTGGGATATATATTTATCTAGGCTTTCAAATGTTTGGATGAAAAAACAAGGGCTTATAACTCACCACCGTAAAGGTTCTCGACATGTAAACTGGAATCTATCACATGATCCAATATTTGTCCCAGTAACCCTAATTTTCAACGACACCTAATTCCTACCATGTGAGACAATATATGATAGTACTCCAAATTTATCATGAGACCTAAACTTATCTGCACTATAAATCAAAAATTGCACTTTGACCCATCATTTTACCTCGTGACCAATGTAGTCAATTCCGGGTTTCGGTCTTGTCTCAGCTGGGACCGAGACACCGAGATAACTTTATCTCGGGAAGACTCTCGGTGAAGTCTCGAAATCTTTATGCTCAAATTTTATACACGTAACATATATGTCAAGCAATTTGCACACTTTACATGTGTTAAGGTTGTATCGATATAAGGAACAATACCAATTTTTAGGAAAAGTAAAAAAAAATATATAGTTTTTTTGGGTTGGACTTGATTTCCATATGTTAAGTTTGTTTCAGCGAGATCTCGTTCTAATCTCTATGGAATCTCGGCCGTCTCAGCGAGTTTCTCAGTCAAATCTAACCTTGCCGAGATTAAGAGACTTGTCTCGGCCAAAGACTGAAACCGAGAATCTCTGCGAAATCGGCGTACATTGCTCGTGAATCAATATTTTTTCAATGGCACACAATTAACATTTTGGCCCAATAACAACACCGTTAGTTTGCATTATGACTCGAATTTTACCTGTCCTCAAATTTTTACTCTTGACCCGAATCTACCCCTCACTTGAACTTTTATACTATGACTTGGCCATACCCTTTTTTAGGGTGAAAAACAATTGTACTGAGAATAGTACTTTCTATAGGTTCGAGAGATTAAAATTGTACAAGACGAGCCTAAACCAAGAAATGTCTGTTCACGTCTTGCTTCTGTCACAAAGGTGAAGATGATGGGTTTATCTTAGGGGAGGGAAGCAGAAAAGGTTGAGAAATCACTGTTCGATGAAAATGGTACTGTGTAATTATTGAACTATATTGAAGACTGGATTAATAACTAGTGAACACACTGACTTCTAATAAGTTGTTGAAGTTGTGAAAAGATGGAGAAGTGATATCGAGGAGATTGTAGTGGAGTCATGTCCGCCAAGTCAGGAAGACTCTATGACCAATATTCCCTCATCCTCTCAAGTTCTCCTAACTGTCCCACTACTTATTACCTTCTTATCGTGGATGTGTTGCCACATCGCAAGTTGTTGTAAACCGCTAGACCAATACCCCAATGAAACCCCCCCCCCCCCCCCCATATGAAAATTTTGATTTGTCATAGAAAATAGTGAAGTCATGGACTACTACTATTTTGGTTAAGTTCAGACAATAACCTTCTAAATTAGTGAGGCAAGTTGCTAAGTTCACTAATTGGTTAAGTAGACTGATTAGTATCAAGTCTAGTGAAAATAGTAAGTTTAGTGGTTATGCACTAGCTTAAAAGTAGCAAGACATAAATTTGGAAGTGTTTGAAACCAAGAGTATACAAGAGTCCTCAAGGAAAGAGCAAGAGATGAACGTAGTGTTCTCGAGAACTAGGAAAAGGGCTAGGAATGTTGTTCTCGAGAACAAGCATTGGAGATAACATTAGGCCAGAGCCAAGGATGAGTGTGGCGCTAGCATTAGGATAGCGCAACGAGTGACATGCGATGGATGAACGCCAGCGCAAGGGTATTATGAAGCGTCGTAGGCTTCAAGGTGTTCCTCGAGAACCGGCTATTGATCTAGGACGCGTCCTCGAGGATCGGTTATGCAGTTAGAACGTTTCCTCGAGGACTGGACATGGATCCAGGACGCGTCCTCGAGGATCAGTTATGAAGTTGGATCGTATTCTTGGGGACTAGACATTGATTTAAGACGCGCCCTCAAGGATCGGTCATTGAAGTATGACACTTCCCTGATGATCGTTCATTGGCTATCCCTGGGATACGACCATTTGGATGTTGTCTCCATTGCGTATAATAGTAGATTGATGTTGTTTGAACATTAACGCACATTAAAAACAAGTTCAAGGAATTCAGCCGTGGAAGTTATGCGACTTGAGACTAGTTTGATATGGCATAAATATATGTATATATTTCGAAAGGCTAAGGGATTAATATAGAATACTTGTAGCTATCTGTAGAGACTATATTCTTAATTCTCTTACGAAATTTAGGTAGAAGTTCAATACTTATATTTTGATACGAAGTCAGAAATATGCGCAAATATTTCTATATAATTGTTGTTGGACAGAAAGCAATTTTACGATTCTATCCCTTGTCAAAAATCCACCATCAACAACCCTATATGATCTAACCAATGCTCAGTGACCCAAAATTATCAAAAATCGGCATATTGTTCCAAAGCCTGCCTCTTGATCCAAAATTGGCACCGCACCACAATGTTATCATCCACCATGACAACAAATCTGCCCCGTAATCCCAAATCGGCAAATGGTCCAAAATCTACATTGCCTAATATTTACTCCGTAATCCAACATTGGCCCTCCTTAATAGGTGAGCAAAACAACCATATCCCAAATTTCATCCAGTTTAATCCGAATTTTAACGGGTAGATACCCGGTCCGTGTTTTGATGGATTGGACATAGGTAAATTTCTAAACCCGACCGTTTTTATGGGTTGGACGCGGGTGATATATCACCCATCCGTTGGTCACCCAAACCGGTTACAAGACACAGTTAATGTTCACTGATATGTAACCCTTTCATAATTCAAATCTAAAGACTTAAAGACCTAGACAAAATAAAGCTCTTACGTCTAACGGTGAGGAAATCCTCGCTTCCTATTGGTCGAAATAAGACTTTTTTCGCTTTTGTGGAACGTATGTTTTGGTGAGGACACTTGGCATAATTTGATTGGTGCAAATATTTAGGGGTTATAGAAACTCACTCTTCTATTGGATCTTTTGTTTTAAAATTATTACACTTTGTTTACACCGAATACTTAATTGTACTAGACCAACGTCACATACAGTGGATGGACAACACCGCAAATCGACGATCTACGTTTAATCATCTTTAATAAACGGATACCGTTAAATTTAAAAAGGGAAACCAAATTCAATTTGAAATTCGTTTTTTTTTTTTTAAAGAAAAGAAACCAAATTAAATTTTGGAATTCGTTACAAACCGGGGCTAGGAAACCAAAAAAAGAAAAGAAATTATATTCAATCAAAACGGAATTTTGATTGGTGCAAATATTTAGGGGTTAAAGAAACCCACTCTCCTATTGGCTATTTTGTTTTAAAATTATTATACTTCGTTTACACCAGTACTTAATTGTACTGGGTCAACGTCACCTACAGTGGGTGCGCAACGCCTCAAAACAAAATACAGGGTTGCCACTTTAAATGGTTACCAAAAATACTTAATTGACAAATAATCGGCTGCATAGTATAATCCATATTTCTATAAACCTTCTCAGTCAACTGCAATATATAAAATCAAACATTTAAATAATGTAATTCAAAACTAATAACCAATTAAAAAACATTGTAATGGTCCCCATATATTTGAAGCAGAGAGGTCATGCAAAGAGAGAGTTGCAGAACAAACCGGGTGCCATGAATTCGTTACTCTCAACACGTTTATGATTCTGGTGATGAGTTCTATGACTAATTCTCATCTAACATAAACATTTATGGTAAAATTAAATAACCAAACTGCTATTAACGGTTGATGAACTTTTTAACCAGCCGTCATGACGGGCAGAACAAAATCCCGTCACACTAAATTAAAAATTCTAATTAAATTTGGTCGGAAGATAACTGTTATGAGAAATTAAATATGCCCAGTGCATAACACGGGCTTAAATCTAGTATATATTATTCAGGGAAGCCATTTCACGAGGTCCAACCTCTGGATCTTATTTATCCGTATTTTATTAACGTTTAATTTTTTGTTACTATATTTTCGAAATCCACAAATCCATTCATATTTATCCGGTTTATGCGTTCATCCGCGGGTATCAAACCCGTTGGATAATAGATTGAATACGGATGTATTTTTGTAATCTGTTATTTTAATAAATAGGACGCGGGTGGTATCAAATCCGTATCTACCCATCCGTTGCTCACCCCTACTCCTTGAGCTAGAATGTCTTGTGATCTGAAACATACACTATTTAGGAATTCACCCCATGCCTTTATAGTTTCTTAATCCTTAGTGATCCAGGTTAGCTTTTTGCCCAGAAATCAGTTAGGTTTACCCCTTGACCCAAAATGCTCTCCCCGTACTGAATCCGCCTCGTGACCCAACCCAACATTTGAACCCAAAATCGGAATTTGTTTTGGAACCCAACATTTCCTTGTTAACCCAAAATAAGCTTCGTGGCCCAAAATCGCTTAATAAGGTTCTCAAGATTTATGACCACCTCCTTCGCTCCACCAGAAGTCGCGTCATGTTCTCGTTCAAAGACAATGATCAAATAAAAGACTTTTACTATGTTCTTCCGTCGATGAAGTAGGAAAAAATATCAACCAAGAAAGTTGGAATCTATTCATGTTTTTTCCTGAAGAACTGGTACAGCTGAAAAGATTCTCGAGGAAGAGGAACCTTAAGGAGTGAACAGCAAAAGAAGGGGAACTGGGTCGATCTGAAATGTCAGACGAGTGCTTCCTCAAAAGGAGAATTCTTATAGTAGATCATGCAATTGCAAGGAAAGAAGTCAATCTATATAGGTTGGTAAGGTTTTAATCAGCCTTTTATTCTTCAACTTGGCATTTCTGACTGGTACTAGCTGGTCGAAGTAGGCTCAAGAAGGTAGGCCCGCAAGTAAAGGATATTCCTGGTTGGTCAGGTTCTTTATGCTCTTAAATCTGGTCCCATAGTGAGTGAAGACGAGTGAAGACCCAAGACCATGTAACGAAACCACATGTGCTGCTGAAGTGGGTTATTTTAAGAATAATTACATGAAACATTATGCATGTATATGGACATGGTCTAACACCTTGTCCATGTTAAATCTTTTACTATTTCCATTCTTCTTTCCAATCACAAGATTCACGACATTGTCAGGCAAAATGTTAGCATAATTCTAACCAGAGAAAAAAAGAGAAGAAAATTTATAATCAACACATGGACATGGTCTAACACCTTGTCCATGTTAAATCTTTTACTATTTCCATTCTTCTTTCCAATCACAAGATTCACGGCATTGTCAGGCAAAATGTTAGCATAATTCTAACCAGAGAAAAAAATAAAATAAAATTTATAATCAACTTTATAAGCATGTAAACTGGGCAGTCACTGTTGATTCGGTTATTTGGTAAAAAGTAAAACACTGCTCATTCTATTTATATTTCATTAATGGACTAAATGTTCATAAACTTAAAGAGGAAACCAATAATGATCAAGCAGACATCGCCAACTCCACAAGCCATAAAAGAGTAATTTCAAAAGTAACAGCTCTCCTCCACTGCAAATGTTCTGATTAGCCAAAATGACGCACAACCTTTAGAACAAGTTAAGAGCAAACACAAATGGCAAATGTGTATGCTGTAAAAGAAATAAAACGCCAAAAGCAACAAAAGATTCACAGTTTAACATTAGTTTAGATCAAAACATCCCTTTCCACACCCAGCATGACATTCAATCACACATCAACAAAAAAATTTATTTGTTTTTTACTGCTTCTAAATTCGGAAAAAGAAGATTATCAATGATGCTACGTGAGCATGGCCCTGTCTTAACAGCTTGCATGGTAAAGTTTTTCTATAGTCCTTAAGTTTCTTTTCCTTCTATTCAATGCATATTTTCATACCGATGATGCGGATTATTAAATGTAAAAGTAATCAAGATAGTTGTGACACAACCATAACAGAACTCGGTTCCCGGCTCTCTGATTAATGTTCATTCGTATACGACGGCTGAAGATCCACTCATCTAGGATACAACTGTTACATATACTACAGCGAAACAGCAATGCAGGACTTAACAAAGAGAATTCCCAAAAGAAGGAATCAAACTTTTAAAAGTGTATGAGAATAACACACAACTTCAGTATTAATATTGCCCATCATATAACACGGAACCTGCTGCATCTACAGGAGAGAAACTTATCCTACTAGCCTACTAGATTAACTCACTTAAAGAAAATCAGTGTCAAGTGTTATGATTGGCAACAGATGGTTATACAAACTTGTGTTGGAAGGCAAATATGATGTCGACAGATACTATAACCAGAACTTGGATGACTAAGAAAATGAAAAGACAATCATAATTCACATATAAAATTAGTAAAAACAACCACAAATGAAGTAGATGGCAAGGAGTTGAAAGAAATAGCACTCACATAATTATGCATTTTATCTGCCAATCACCATTCTCCTCCCTTATCAAGAATCTTCCTGTTGTTGCTGCGCAGGTGGTTGTGGCCACACCTGCTGAGGCATGTATGGATGAGATTGTTGCCCGTACAAAGTTGGATCTATTACTGGTTTACCCATCATCATCCCTGCAGCTCCAACCTGCGGTGGATAATAGTAAGAAAGAGCTTCAGAAGGACCTCCAACTGGCACAGGCCCGGCTCTAGGCATAGCAATTCCCTCATCTTTCAGATCCTCTCTAGGCACAATATCAACTAGAAAATCAAATATATCAGTCCTTGTAATTGCTGCGGCTATATCATTCTTTTGAAGTGTCCTGCGCTTGTTCTCTTCTGTGTGATTCCATGAACGAAGTGTCAATTCCAAGATGAACATCTCACATGCCCTAGCAAAGATTACTGGAGCCTCTGCTGCAATCATCCTCACATCTTCATCAGCTTTCATGATTTTCTTAATCCTTGCTAATGGAAGACTGTGGTTCTTGAAGTCGGTTGTGTGTTCAATTTCTTGGTACTGGCTAGCCCAAAATGTCTGGAGGTGTTGCTGCAATTGCTGTTGCTGCTGCTGGTGGGCCTGCTGATAAGCAAGTTGGTGTTGAACAAGCTGGGCTTGGGAGGCAGAGAATCCGGCTGTCTGGCCAGGAGACTGGATAGAGCCTACAGGAGGTGCCCCTATTACTTGGTTAGATGGATACTGGGCTGCCCCATATGGCATTTGACCTGCACTTGCAACCATCCCCACAGCTGGGGACTGTCCATGTCCTTGTTGATCCATTATAACTGAAATGGAGTCAGAATCTGTCTTTCTGGATATAGCGCAAATAGTTCAACAAAAAAATACTTCGAAGTTAGATGCAACTAAATAGATGAAGCTACTATTCACTTATAACGAAGAAGGAAAGATAGGAGAGGAGATGAAGTTGCTTTCTGGAAAACACGTACATTAGATGTTCTCAGTAGAGAGAAAGGTATCATGATTTGGGCCTAATATCAAAAATGAATTTCTTATGAGACTGAGCCAACTTACTATTCACAGTTGCAGAGAAACATATTTCCCTTTTCTCTAATCTGTAAGCCGGAATGAAGCTTTCTTCATCCAGAAAATTAAAATAGCATGCATGTGAAGAACGTTACAAATATGCGAGTTATTAACACAACCTCGGGTTCAAATATCAGATTCAAATTTGATACCCAAGGAAAAAAAGAAAAAGAAAAAAGGAACTGAACGTTCTCTGTAATGGTCATACAGGAAAGTCCAGGAACATTTTGGACAGCTAAATCAAACCTCCATAAATTACAACCCTATCAAATATCCAAACAGTATACATTAACACGCTATCTTAGAAATTTGATGACATATATCTTTCAAATCCAACTAAGAAAAATTACTCAAGGTTCTAAACTCCTATACCAATAAAATCAAGCATTAGGCGCATTAGGGTTTAGTAGCATAGATAATAACATCTTCAAACCTTCGGGATAAAGCTGAAATCCATCTGTCGACATAGATCATCCAAAATTAAAAACGAGCCAACAAGCATGGACCAAGAACTCTAATACAATAACTTCCCATCCGCCAACAAATCTATTTCAATAACACGTACCAATCATTACCAACAGAAAGGGAAACTGTATTTTGCATTATCAAGATTAGAAAGTATACCTTAACAAGATCTTGCTGTCGATACTTAACTTAAGCAGCTTCTAAAATATTTAAGGTAGAATATTATTTTCATACTTTTCTTGACGATTATACTAATAATGTCTCATACCAATTATTTCTATTTTGGCGTTGAGGTTATATATTTGTCTGTCTAACCTTGATCTTCACTTATATATCAAACAAACCATGGCCCTTCACTTCGAGATTAGTGAAAGGATTTATCATTAGCAACACTAAGTGTGATCCTTTTGATACTCCGATCAGGATATACATAAACTACAATGTATTTTACATATGAAGTCGAAAACTAAAACTCATCATTCGATAGAATCTATTGTAAAAGACAGAAGTAAATAATTAAAACTGTCAAAAAAAGCTCTCCCTGATATGTAAAGAAGACAATTCCTTTCTTGTAAAACCCGCCCTATTGAAACTTTATTTCCTATAGTTACAATGACTACCCTATCAAATCTCAAACCCTTATTATATAACATCCTTCCACTTCCTAAAAATTGCAGAAATCCTTCGAGCACTCTTATTCTCCAGTGAAAGGAAAATGTTTCTTCTTTCTACAGAAAAAGAGTGTGAGAACATGTGATGCTCTCTACCTCCAATATCATTGTAAGTATCAACATAATCACAAACATACCACCCCACCGGTTGGCACTCAAAAGAAAAAACACAAACACACAAAAACAAAACAAAATAAAAGGAAGAGGAGAACTTGATTCCCTCCCTCCCTTCTTTCATTTGCAAGGATCAACCAAGTCCAGGCAAATCATCTGAATCTGAAGTGATGATCAGATAGATCACACCTTATGGATCCTGTTCCATAGTTGGAATATTGCAGCCAGGTTGGCTGATCAGGCAAACCATGAGTATAAGACAGTAAGGAACTAGATGAATATAAAGCAGAAAACCCAAACCAGTAATTTAAACGAAGAAGAATCACACTAATTACTGGTAAAAACAACCTATAGAGGTTAATGCAAAATAGTTAAATTCAAATGTATCCCTACAAAGGAACATGCACTCACCAATAGCTCTAGTTCTCAAAGTTGAGCAGCGGTCCTTGTCTAACAACACAGACCTAGTGGGTAATTTATTTGAAAAAGATACAAAATTAGGAAACTGTCACTTGTTAACTGGAAATAAAGAAACAACATACAAGCAAAACACGTGTTGAAGTGCTTAGTTGTATGGGTCATGTGAGTTCTCTTGTATTACGCATTTGTATGACAGGCTTCACACATCAGCTTTGTATCACAAGATTGAAATGAGCAGCAACATATTTTCTTTTAACCACAGATAGGTTTAATAAGTAAATACGAACAACAGCAACAAGTTAACAAGTTACTTTCAATAACTACTAGTAACCATCTTTACTAGCCACATTGTTACTGATGTTGAATAACCATCAATCTACTTTTACACAAAAGACATTGATATTCGTGCACTCATCCATACTACAAAATACAATAGGGGAGTTTGGTCGAACTATCCAATAGTTCTTAGCACTAAAAGAACTGTTAGTATTTGACAGAATTACTGCCTAACCAAGCAAGTTGGTTTTGTAAGTTGTTGTACTTATTAGAGGAAGATCTTTCCTCTAATGTTCTTTAAATTATATGATAATTTTCCATAATAAAGAGCAGATCATACTTTCTCACTAACTATCTCGTTTCTATTTTTGTAAATTATAAATTGAAATGATACATAGTGCTCAGATCTAGAACAATTTGCATTGTATCATATCTATATTGAAGCACTAGAGAAAAACTAACATATCTCTCAGATAATAAAGAACAACTCTGAACTCTTAAACTACAAGCACAGCATTGTCTCTACAGTATTGAGTGGATCAGAGTTCTCTACTTCCAAGCCTAAACGAAAGGCGACAGCGTCATACTATCACATTGGTCAACTGCAAAATCAGTCCCTTAAACTCTGTAATTAGGAGGGATTCAGGAGTGTAATGTTCGCTAAAATACAAATATTCTACGATTTTGGATTTTGCTGAAACATGCCATAAATAAACCAAAATTACTAGGAAAGAAAGAAAAACAACGAAAGACAATCGAACGAACATGAATAAAACAAAACCCTAAAGTATCTCTCACCTTTAAATAAATAAAAAGAACCCTTGTCGATTCCGTCCGATTTGAAACCCTTGTAGAAATCTTAGTGATCCTCCTTCCTTAATTTACAAGAGAATGTTTTTTTGTTTGGTTTTGTTTGAATACTCTGAAATCTCGGGAGAGAGAAATCAAAATCTAGGGTTACGATACGAGACAACTGGACTTGCTTTTTTATACCGAGGTTTTGGTTCGTCGAAATAAGGAAAAGGGGTTTCTGACCTTCTTTTATGACAATATTATCCTATATCGTATCTCTAAGTTTTTTGATTCTTTTGATTCGTTAGATTGAAATTAGTGTGAATATCAGCTAATGAGATGTTGACATTTGCCAGTTAACTAGGCCAAGTTTGGTTATACATACCGGAACTGTCCTTGTAATCGTCCAGTTTGGCACGCACGTGACTGAAAGGAGGTAGTTAATAGACTGTGATACCCTTGATTTTGTGGATAATTCTAATAAGGTCCCGGATTTTGGAGAGGGACTTGATTGCATTTGGGCCCTCATTACATTTTTGATAATCAATGGGCTTCAGACCTGATTAGTGTTTCAATGGGTTTCGTGGCAACCAGGGGTGAGCAGCTATTGTGATCCATCGCCATCGGATTTGGCCAAGGGTTGCACAAGGAAACTAAAAAACCGATCGAATCGGACCAAAACCGTGATCGAATCGGACCAAAACTGTAGTACCATCTCAAACCGAGCCGTACTGTGATTAACGATAAAGGTAACCGTTTCAATAAAACGTAATAGGTTCTACTTTGAATACCGAGCAAACCGTATCGAAAATACCGATGAAAACTAAGTCATCCAATCAAAATCAATTTTAGTCGTTGATAGGTAATCCTAAAAATCCCTAACTCTCAATTAATTAAATCATATTTATCCGTCATTATCTAAATATAAAAAACCCCAGAAACAAATCACTTATTCTTTTCTTTTTTTTGTTCTTCTTTTCTTGCAGCAGTTTTTTTTCCTCTCCGTCACTGTCTCCACCACCACTCACCATCATTTTTATCAGGGCCAACAAAATCACCACCTTCTTCTTATTGTTCTTCTTTTTTGATTATTTTTTCGTCTCCTTCCTTCTTTTCAACCTACAACAACAACACCTGTAACACCACCCTCACCAACACCAGCATCAGCGCCACCACATGCTACATCATCACCAGCACCACCACCTTTCAATTGGTGAAAATTAAAGATTGATCAAGTTTTGTAGGGTTTGATGACTATATTAAAATTTTAGGACCTTAAAAAATTGATTTTTTTTTAATTTTTAATTTTATGGTTAAAGATAACTTGTATTCATTATGGGTTTCCTTAATGTTATGCGATTCTCATTTTATACTGCCTATTATACTGAAATAGCTAACGACAAAAATCCTTTCTTTGAACAAAGGAAATAAGCCATAAAAGAAGCCGTGGAAAAACTGAGAGAGGTGAAAGGCAATCGAGGGAACGTATGAGTAATGCGTTACAAAATACACATAATGTATGTTAATGAATATGAATGATCCTGAATCGGTTAAATTACAACAATTACTCTCTGTTTTTTTATGACATCTGATCATAAGACTCCCAACTTTATGGATTTTATAGGGTGACTTCCATAAAATTCCATAAACTTTGTGAAATCTTTCCAATTGCTCGAAAAAACTAAGAGAAACCGTAGCCAAACCGAGCCAATTCAGACTGGTTTAAAATCTTTGGCTCGGTAGCAGTATTAATATTGAGAACCGACCTATAGTCGGTTTGGCATACGTTTTGATAAAAACCAAAGTGAACCGACCGATGTGTAGTCCTAATTTGGCCACATCCACATCCAATACAACACACGATAGATTTCAGGTTTAACATTTATATCCAATCCAACATTTAATAGATGTATTTAACACCTATGTTTGTTGCGAATTAAATGAAACTTATGAGTTTGCATATGGCAATTTGTAAAGACTCAAAACCAAAATTTTCCCTGTCTCGGAACTCGGAAGAACTAAAGAAGCTTCTTTTAACATATTATTGCTCCCATTTCAAATATCATTAACAAAAACAAACAATATTAAAATAATCGATATCGTGACAGGTTAAAAGCCATTAAATAATTTTTTGTAGTGAATTGGAAAATGATAGTTATTAATAGGGCTGCACAAAAAACTGGTAAACCGATAAAACCAGACCGAACCGAGCCGAAAAAAGGCCGAACCGAGTCGGTTTAAACTGAATAATCTATACCGTAGGATCTGAGTTATATTATCCGTAGGATCTGAATCGATTATAAATTCTAACCCTAATCTCATTCACTCTAAATAATTCATTTACCAAACAGTAACAAGGAGCAGCGGCGTTCCCTTCTCTTCTCTTCTTTTCTCTTCTCTTCCACCACTAAATTATACCAAGAAGAAGAAGAAGAATCCCAATCAATCCATAAAAGGAAAAGATTATCTTCATTCTTCTTATGATTCTTCTTCTCCTGTAGACTGTTAGGGTTTTTCTTTTTCCTTTTTCTCTTTCTGGAAAACTTCATTCAGAGAGACGGTGTCTTGTTTTAATGGAGGTTCAAACACAAAATCTCACACCTTCTTCATTCCCTTTTGGTCATACTTTACTTGATAAAACATTGGAAAATGGGGATATTATTGATCATTCTAAAAAAAAAAACTGATTAGTATCACTACACAGATGGTGAAATCAATGGTGATTGACAGTGAAATCAAAGATGAAGAAGATACAGCTGCATTGACGATGCAGAAAGCTTACAGAGGGTACAGGACTCGGCGTAAGTTAACTGATTCTGTTGTTCTTGCTGAAGAATACTGGTATTAATTTCCTAACTCTAAAACCCCTTTTGTTTCTCTTTCTTTTCCTCTATTTCTCTAAAACCTTGTGTTTCTTTGTCTAATTTTTATTTGTTCTTGACATTTATGGTGGTGGTTTTGCAGGTGGCAAGCGATTGATTATGCCAGGCTGAATCACAATACAATTTCTTTCTTTAATGTACCTGAAACACCTATCTCAAGGTGGAATCGAGTTGCTTTGAATGCCTCCAAAGTTTGTTTCTTAGTTTTGAGACTAGTTTTCAAAATTATATTAGGAAAATGTTGATTTCAGACTAGTTCTCGTATTAATGGTACTCTTGTTCCTCAACCTAAAGAAGCTGGTGCTCTGTGGCTCTAGATACCAGGGTTTTATTTACAGTGGAAAACAGTACTGCTGAGAAAAACAAAGTAAGTTATTAGTTGTAGATAGTGCATGAGAGATTAACAAAAATGAAAGAAAAATAAGTAGTGGGTTAGTTTAATTTTCTTTCTCCACCATTTTAGATACTTTTTTAAGCAATCTCTGTATCTGATTAATCTTCATCTTTGTTTCTTGTTATTTCGTTTACAATCTCTGTATCTATCTCATTATAATTTGTTTGGAGTTTCGTTTCTGTACTATTGTGGTTCTTGTTTCTAAGAGTGATGCTGCTTACGTTAACTTCAACAAATTGGTGTTATTTTTTTAATATATTTAAAAATAATCGGTTAAAACCAAAACCGAACCGTTTGAAACCGAATCAAATCGGTTCAAAACCGAACCGAACCGAACCGAAAAGCTTAATGATAACATTCGGTTTTCAAAATCAAAAAACCGAGACTATCGGTTTCGATTATAGCTGGGCCAAAAACCGAACCGAACCGAACCGTACCATGTGTACCCTAGCTATTAATCTCACAAATACTCCTAATGGATGCCGATGCAATATATTTTTACCAATCCAAAATTTATTATATATTAAAGATGACCCCTCATCTAATTGATCAATCCATGGGCCTGGCACACATATGCAAAAAGTCGAGTGGGCATTGGGTGATAAATGCTCAATCCTAGTAGCGACTAAAGTGAAATGGGGAAATTATGTTCAGGCCCAAAAATGATAATATCGGTATTATCACGTACTACTTGTATGTACATCTAATTTTTTAACATAATTTTATGTAGTCTCTGAAAGACGGTTGTATGGTGTTTACGTATGCATATAAAAAATTGATATATGCGTTCCATGCATCAAAAATGGATATACATTATATATATGTATCCATACAAAAAATATGATTATTTATGTCTATTAAACTATGTCAATTTAAAAAAAAAAAAAAATTAATATCCTCATAAAATTAAAATGTTGATACTATGATTTGTATTTGTTGTGTAGATCTCTTTAAAATCTTTTCAAAAAAAATAAAAAGATAAAATTCTGACGTGTAGTTTGTTAGATATATTACTTTTAAGTTTTTGACAAAATATTAACATGTGAGTTTCGTTTATCCAACACGATTTTTTTTAAAAGATGGGTATGTGAATAAATTTGTCATCTGGAATAACCCGATAATGTAATCTGGATTGAAAATGAGTATGAGAGTAATTCCCCCAAGTGAAAATAGTAAATTAAAAAACTGACGAAAAAAAAAGAAATAGTTTTCGCGGTCAATCTTCCATTAACGAGATTAAAAATTTACTTTTTTTTATAATTGCTAAGAATAATCACATTTGGGTTTTCCGGATTCCTGTAGCTACTACGCTTTGGAAAATCTTATCCTTGTAAGTTGGTTTCATGATTAGTTCAGTTTATAGACAAGGTCGATTCTGAGAATTTAATGACCCGAAGGTAAATTCTAAACGATGCCTTATACATAAGGGTATCAATGGATGTCTACAAACTATGAAATCTATCTAAATTCGTATCAGATAAATCATATATTATCTGAACATATACATTGGGTCCAGATATCTGCATATTTCATTTGAAAATATAACTAATTGGAATTATGAATTCGGATATGAAATTATATGTATCGATTTATCCGTATATGAAATGTTATACATAAATATATATATATATATATATATAAGTTATACTTACAAAAATATACATCTATATATTATTTTTTAATTATTAGTTCTTTTATTATTTAGAATTTAACTAAATTTTTTCTAAATATTTACAAATATATTTATCCTAATTCTTTTTATTATGTACTCAGAAACGTATTTGAAGTGAAAAGGGGTACATATCGTTGGATTTCAGATCGAGTTCAAATGTTATATGGTATTTTGGGATTTAGATGCAGACATGGCACCATCTGCATCTGAATATGCATCTATTTATACCCTTACCTACACATATTATATCTAGAAAACCTACACCGTAAGCGTAATTTTTTTACAGTCAAACCATCTCTTTAGTATTTAAAAATATTTACTGGTTTGGATTTAGCTTGTGTCCTTCTAAAGAGGCTATAATTATCCTATTTTTTTCTTTTTCTTATTAAAATCCACCTGTTAGGCTCAAAAGAAGCTCCATTAGAGTATCTCTAAGGTCAAGGTCAACCTTAACGTATGTTGAGGTCTAGATTATGTTTTCTTATTTATTTTTAGTTATTCTATGTGATGTGGTTGTAACAGTGGTAAATAAAACTCGTTCACTCATACTTGTTGAGATTTGATTTTAGACCTAATTCTAATTAAAGCTAGAAAATAAATAAAATATGATATCAATATTAAGGATTTCTGAGACTCATGATTTCACCATTTATCATATTAAGTGATTCATACATTAATTCTGAACAATTATAGCTCAAATTATCAACTCCGATTCTTTGCCTAAAGTAGATTTCTAAAATATTAAATGTAAATCATAAGCATGATGCATCAAAAGCTCTAAGTCTAAGCATACATCATCAAACAAAATAACAATTTATTCATGTGATTGAATTTTGATAGATTCCGAGTATCGTGGTCTATTGTACGACTTTCTGAGTAGAGCTTTGTTTTCTTATATATGAATTTTAGTACGCTTGAGTGCAAACTCGTATACAACAATTGGATTGAACAAATAATCTGGATGATAACAAAAAATTTCGGCTGAGAAACATTGAAATTTAGACAAAACAAAGAAAGGTTCGGTTAGAATACCAATTTTAGACCTATAAGTTCGGTTATTAATACCTATTATCGATCTTGCCGAAAAAAATATTTTCATTTTAATGTTTAAACAATATTTGAGAAACATAAAAATATATACATGGACAACGGACTAACGTTAATTGGGTCAAGCATCGAAAGTAAGTCAATGGACTAAACCAGATAGAGCAAGGTCTTTTCAGTTAGTATTAAAGAAAGTCTCATACTGAACAATCTTGAAACGGGTACAAAGATCCTAAGTAGTGCGATGAGAGACTCAGATTCAAATACACAAAACTAGTAAAAAAAAACTAAAAATCCTAAAAATAAAATAAAAATAAAAATATTGTACAAAATAAAAAATAAATTAAATAAAAATCTAAATTATGATTAGAAAATCAAAAGTTCTAATTACAATATCCCACAACCGCTCCCTGACGGATTCCGAGGCGATCCATTTATATGGACGAACAACCAACAAGGCACCAATTTTATTATGAAAAGACTAGATAGGACTATTGGAACACAACGAAGGGTCATAACCCAAGGAAATAGAAAGATGCGAACTGGGGGTGTGACAGTCGGGTATCAGAGCTGTGTTTGGTACACAGTTCGCTTGATTTTTCTCTCTTTATACTCATGTTGGTGTTATTTGTTCATTAATTAAGAAAAATCATAAATCGATTAAAATTAATATAAATAGTTATAAAATTAATCATAGTTACCACTTAATAATGAAATATGGTTTCCTCCGTTGTCCCAGAGGTAGGATTTAGCTCATCATTATAAAAAAAAAAACTAAGAAGAGAGGAAGAAAGAAAATAACATGAATAAAAACCCCTAGAAACTACTGTAGTTGTTGGCCTCCGCCCCTCCCCCTTTTGATCTGCTAACACCCTATTTATACACACCAAGTCATATCTTCTCAAATATCTCCTTCCATAATTCCAAATGATTCTTTTTTCTAATGAAAATATATCGGAAATAATTTCTTTCTCTTTTTATCACACAACTTCTTTTATTTGATAGAATCAAATCTTGGGATATTATCTTCTTTATTTTTAAATAAAACCCTAGATTTTCTTTCCCTTTTTAATAAGCAAGAAAATATTTTTACCTTAAATCTTGAAAATCTCCCAAAAATTCCGATGAAGAAGAAGAGGTTGCCCTTGATCCAAAACCCGGGTGTTGTTAACCACTTGGGTGCCCCTATCCAAAGTTGGGTTGCTCTTAGTAAATTTAGTGGGTGCCTTTAACATTTTTTCGAGCCAATTTTTTCAAAAATATTTATCTCCCAAAAATACCTACACACATATAAAACACCATAATAAGTACAAAAATGAGTACTAACAATATATAGAATTAATACAAATCAGACACAAAAATTTGTCTATCAAATACCCCAAACATATTATTTGCTAGTCTTCGAGCAAATCTAATCTAAAAAATAAAATGAAATCTAACTCACTTTCGTATGAATCACGACTACACTTAGCACGTGCAGCTAGCCGTTAAACTCCTAGGTGACCCTAGAAGACGAGTGTTGTCTCGTGAGGGTTTACAAAGAGGTATACCCACAAAACCTTTACTCCAAACTCTAGCTACTTGTGAATGATTGAGGGTAGACACTAAAATGCTATTTAGTTAGCTACAAAATTATTTGGCTCTGGAAGGAATTACCCTGTTTTGAGTCCAATTGATGTACACGAGTTTTTACTCAAGCAAACTAAAATTCAAATATAAGAAAACAAAGCACTACTCAGAAAGTCGTACAATGGACCACGATACTCGGAATCTATCAAAGTTCAATCACATGAATAGATTTAGAAGATGGATATGGAGATGATGAAGTTTGTACGTTTCCCATATCTGTCTGAAAGTCAGTGCCAGGATGAATTCTAATTAATTGAGATACGCACCCACTGGTATGAATCCTGAATGGTCAACGTCATCCTGAATTGTTCATAAATTTCTAAATTATAGAGTTTTTGGTACAACTAAGATTTTAAATTTTCACCCTTACCCTCAAAACTTAAATTGAACATAGTCATCGATGTTCTAAAGATAAATAAAAACATGATCAATGAGAAACAATGAAAAAACTAAAAGAAATAAGGAAGGATATTACCAGCACCGCATACCAAAAGCATATGTGTTGCTTCCCATAAAGCGCTAAGTTTGAAGTCTTCAGCCGACCAAGAAAGGATTAGTCACAATTTACGAATCATACAATAATAATCTGAATAATTGCGGATCCTTGAAGTCAATTGAATATGACTCACTCAGTTGATCACAATGGAATATAGTAGAGTGGTGGTCATTCTCATAAAAATGTGTCGATTCAGTTTTCCCAAAATAATTAGGTTTAACAAAATTTAATATCTGACACATTTGAAATTCACATGTTCCCACAGTTGGTAAATAAAATTTTGGTGGGACAACAAAGTCAATTATGGTATCATAGCCTGGGTAAACCACATCAACCATAGGATGGGTTTCTAACGACTGAATTTCGCTGGACATAAATAGGCTCGGGGAAAAGTATATGAAAATAATATCTTAAAATGGTAGAGGCATATATGTCAAGTCCCAAGTGAGGGACTTTAAGCAGGGATACTTGAAAATCACAATAATTATCGTTACCCACAAAATTAGTGTGGAAATTACTTTCTGATGGACCAAAAACTATTGGTTGGGTTCTAGGGTCCGTAAGGTCAGCACAATACCCATTTTCTTTAGTGGATTGGTCATCTAAACGAACACCATCATCAAAATCATATAATAGATTATCAAAGAAAGCCTCGTTGACTTCCTCCGATTCACTGAAAGATTCATTTAAAACCTCACTCATATTTAAAACCTCTACGATTCTATCATCTTCGTCAGAGACTATGGTCTTTAATTCGTTGGACTCTAAAACACTAGTCTCGGGATAAACTCGTTCCTCTAAACCATCATCGTCTTCATAATAACAAAGAAATATTTCACCATTTATAACAAGTGATATCTCTAATTAAATCCTTTTCCTCTTGAATAAGTAAATAATCATCAACACTATTAGTATTAGAACTAGAAACATCATTATCATCATGAAGCTCAATTGTTGTAAAAATTTCCTCGTCATTATGACTACGAATTTCAAATTCTTCGTCAATACTTTCCTCATCCTCATCGTGACATGAAGATGATTGAACCTTATCTAAATAAGTAGTGTCTTCTATTATAACCTCGTCCTCTAAATTAGGTAAATATTTATCATTATTATCAAGGGTAAAACTGGAAACACTATTTTGAAAATTAAGTTCATTTATGAGCAATATTAACATCTAACCGTTCATTTTCAATTTTTTCCTCATCTAAACGTTTATTAATTTCACTAAGAGTAGCACTTATAGCTTAAAGTATTTCTGTTATCTTTCACCCATTTTCATCTATTTGATTGAGTTTATCATTCAAACAATCAGACGAAAAACCAATACTTTGTGAAGTTTCCAAATAACGCCAGAGGGTATCCTCTAAAGATTAAGAACTGACATTTGGCTCAGTATAATATTGTTCATTTACCTGTTCATACGACTGATGCGCGTATGAATAGTAATTAGGATCGCCATGGTATGACCCATAACCTTCGAAAGGTGATGGTCCCTACCATTATTCACACCACGGTCATAGTACGAGTAATGTCAATTTTAAAAATCAGTTGGATATTCATTGTATTGGCTAGCGTAATACCAGTTCGATATTTTTTTTTATATATAGTGCACGTGCAAATGCAGGTTCGACTAAAATGCGTAAGCTCAGGTTACCTCAGCAAAATATACCTACAGTCAAAGACTGGTCAAAGGTACAAGGCTGAGGTTTGTGGTGTTTCAGATGATAACGCCAAAGGGTTCACCGTACTATCCCATAAGTTTTCCTAAAAATCGGTGCCGGAAGATGCAATTGGTGTGCAAGTTTTTTGTTTTTTTTTTTAAATAAAGAAAATAAAATGAAAAAATAAATAAAAATAAGATAAAATATTTACAAATTAAAAATAAAAAAAAATATCCTAGTCTAATTATACAGTTAAAATAAAATCTCGGGTTTTTATACTTACCTTTTCGACTGCTTTTTCTGCTTTCTGTTTTTAACTTCAAAAAAAATCTGCATACCAAAAACAAAAGACAAATACCCAAGTAAAATATAAAAAATAATAAAATAAAAATAAAATAAACCCTAACTAAAAATTAAACCTAAATAAAAAAAATAATCTAAAACCCTAACCTAAAAACAAATCCGCGTCGGCGGCGCTAAAATTAATATGGTTGTGACAGTGGTAAATATAATTAGTTCACTCGGAGTTGTTGAGATTTGATTTTAGACCTAATTCTAATTAAAGCTAGAAAATAAATAAAACATGATATCAAAATTAAGGATTGCTAGGACTCATGATTTCACCATTTATCATATTAATTGATTCATACATTAATTCTGAACAATTATAGCTCAAATTATCAACTCTGATTCTTTGCCTAAAGTAGATTTCTAAAAATATTAAATGTAAATCATAAGCATGATGCATTAAAATCTCTAAGTCTAAGCATACTTTATCAAACAAAATAACAATTAATTAAGAAAAATCATAAGCCGATTAAAATCAATACAAATAGTTATAGAATTAATCATAGTTACCACTTAATAATGAAATATGGCTTCCTCCTTCGTCCCAGAGGTAGGATTTAGCTCATCATTACAAAAAAAAAACTAAGAAGAAAGGAAGAAAGAAAATAACTTGAAAAAAAAACCCCTAGAAACTGCTGTTAGTGTCGGCTTCCGGCCGTCCCACTTTTGATCTTCTAAGGGAGTCCACAGTGGGACGAGTATCCCAAAAGACCAAAGACTAAAATTTTTAGTCTTTGGTCCAGCCCGAGAACAGCGGTAAATGTTCGGGCGGTGGTCTAAAATAACGCCTGGTGTTGGGCGGTTTCCTAGCGTATCTCTTGTTGAGACGGGCGTGATCCTAGCATAACGCTTGCGCCAGACGGACTCCTAGCTTACCGCTCGATGTGGGGCGGAATCGGAAGATAACGCCTGGTAGTGGAAGGTATCCTATGACCACGCCCAAGAGACGGGCGGATCCATAGAGAAACGTATGATGGGGCGGTGTGCCAGCATCACGCCTGATCGATTGTGTACAAATGTGTGCGGAAAAACACGGACGATGCCTTAACATCCCGCCTAGAAATCCAAACGGACTCCTAGCATCCCGCCTAGAAATCCAAACGGACTCCTAGCATCCCGCTTGATTAAAGTTTAGATTAACTTCTTTGTTTAACTTCATTAACCTTTAATTAAAGTTTAATTAGTTTGATTAAAGTTTAATTAGTTTGAAATGTTTAATTAGTAATTCATGGCATGTAGAATTACAAAGTTTACGCTTAATCTAATTACAAATTCAAGCGTAGCCTTAGCATGTTGCTCCATACAATGGTAACTTCACTAATACTACCTGAGCGGTTTCCTAGCAAAACGTTTAGGTATAGGCGATATCTTAGGATTACGCTCCAACTGGGCGGTATTTTAGCGTTATGTTTGTTAGAAGGCGTGATCCCAGACGCTCGCTCCACCAGGCGTAGTCCTAGATTAGCGCGTGATCATGAGGAGTCCTAGGTTACCCCCCGTGTTTCTAAGCGGAGTCTTAGAATGGCGCTTGATGCCAGGCGGTTCACTACGCACCCGCTTACCATCAGACAGAAGACTACGAAACCGCCCGACTAAACCAAGTTTAGTCCTGATTAAATACCAAATTCCCTCTGCTACAGTGGAAAATCCTGACTAAACCAAGATTTACTCGCGCCGTTGTGCTTTGAATTTCCGGACTAAAGAGTTAATTTGATCTTTAATCCGTGTTATAGTCGTCCCACTGTGGACGCTCTAACACCCTATTTATACATACCAAGTCATATCTTCTTAAATATCTCCTTCATAACTCAAAATGATTTTTTCTTAATGAAAATATCTCGAGAATAATTTCTTTCCTTATTTATCACGCAACTTTCTTTATTTGATAGAACCAAATCTTGGAATATTATCTTCTTTATTACAAAAAATATCTTCTTTATTTTTAAATAAAACCACAGATTTTTCTTTCCCTTTTTAATAGGTAAGAAGATATCTTTGCCTTAAATCTTATAAATTTCCCATAAATTTCCGATGAAGAAGAAGGGGTTGCCTTTAATCCAAAACGCGGGTGTTGTTAACCACTTGGGTGCCCCTATCCAAAGTTGGGGTACCCTTAGTAAATTTAGTGGGTGCCTTTAACACTTTTTCGAGCCAACTTTTCCAAAAATATTTATTTCCGAAAAAAACCTAAACACATAAAACACTATAATAAGTATAAAAATGAGTACTAACAATATATAGAATTGAGACAAATCAGATACAAAAATGTGTCTATCACTATGTTACAAAAACAAATAAATATAACTCTCTTCCTAAAATACAACTCTAATGCTGGAGGGTGAAAGTGAGGTCTAAAAAATATATTTTTAGTTTTAGAAGAAGAACTTATAGTGACATGGATTTAAAGTGAGGATCATAAAGAAAGCCTAGATATGACTTTCGCCTTTACTCACTCTATAAGATGGCAATCATGTCATTTTTTCAGATTGACCTTGATCCTTGCATTAGATATCAACTTTTGGTAAAAAGGTGTTTTTATTTTAAATATTTTAAAAAAGTATTAAATCCTAAATGATATGTGTTTTTAAAACCTTAACCCCTAATATTAGAAATATTATTATGAAAGAGAGGGCGTTGAGTTAATAATCCTTAAGAAATTTTATCCATATAACTCGGTTTCGAGCTTAACTAGGTCCACATAGTTTAAACAATGATGTGCCTTGCATGTAAAAGAGATTTTAGCTCTTGTGCCGGTGCAATTCATGATTATGAGAATATTTTTTCATTGTTACTTAAGTTGACAGCCATCGAGTCTCTTTGCACCAAATTAATGCGTTTAGGCAAGGGCGGAGCCAGCTTATAATATAGGTAAACAGTTGCGTATTTTGTTGGGTTAATTTCCAAGTCCATTTTTATCTATTTAAAGTTTTTTTTTACCTAATCCAAGTTGTTTTTTTACCCTTTTATCTACCCTTAATAAATTCATACGAGGTTTTCTGGCTCCGCTAGTTGTAAAAATATTCAATGAGTTGTTTTACACACCATGTTTCGTCTTACAATTTCTGTCACATGCATACGACTTTATTTAAGTGAACAACATATTGAAGCCATCGTTTACAAAAATACAACTTGTGAAAATACTGATCAGGATAGTGGACCCAAAGTTATGTAACTTGGGTGTGAGTCTTTTGTCGACCCGGGAGCGGATTCCCCAACGGCAGGGGGACAAAAGACGGCCATCTTGAGGCATAGTTTAGCGACAGATGATACACGAGGACTCTTTCTCTGGCGCTTCTTCCTTCGAGTCAAACTCAAAAGCCAAGTGACCCCTTGCTATAATTAGCATCACTTAGTCAAACTTCCAATCGTTTGGTATGGCTTTGTTCAGAATTTTTTTTGTGCTGGAAGTAAAGTCTAATATGCCATTTAAAACACTTCTTCCTCTTCCTTAAACTATAAGAAATCTTTAGTAGGAGTAGATAACACGAACATCACATAGCTAGGCTCACAAGTTTTATCTTGAAACCTTCTTTGCAAACATTGCATATAATTCTCCAAAGTATTTTCATTGTTAATCTTCTTAAATTCTTCTAAGATGTAATAATTTTCTCACATCATCCTTTTAAGTAATCTAAATATTACTCCGTTTTAAATTATAGGCTTGTTTAGTTTAGCATAAAAAAAAGTAAAAAATCATTTAAACTATTTTTTTATGTTTTTTCCTTATTTATTCTTGGAAGAAAAGTGGTTTTCTTGTGTTTAAATAATAAACTTGAGAGAGAAATATAAAAGAAAAGTGGTCCACATGTGGGAAAATTAGTAATTTTATAATATTTCACTTTCTATTTATGGAAACAAACCTATCTTTTTAAAATATCCAAATATAGTAATTTTGTCTATCATTTTAGAACGGAGGAAATATTACTTATTTTGCTCGAGTTAACCCAGAACTAAGTCAGCAACAACAAGGGTTTACATTGAGATATATACTAATTTTGAAATAACAAACCCATGTGATCAAGTATAACATAAATTGTTAAGCGGTTAAAGGACATGCTTAATATATCTGAATCCTTGACAACATCAAGACACACTCATCTCATTATAAATAGAGGTATTGTGCTACGAACTTAAACCATCAATCCATTCACAACATCAATTCTAATTAGCCCTTAAACAAGGGATAATAGTGACCAGAGAGTAATAACTGCGAGGAATCAGTACCATGGCTCCTGCAATGGTGCATCTTTGCATTGCATCTCTTATGATGTTGTTGGCAATGGGGTTGATGGCAGAGGAAGGCAAATATCCACCTGGACTCGACAGCCCTGGCCAAGCTACTTGTAAGAACAAGCAGTTCAAGGAATGCTACAACTCACCCCATGTTTGTCCTAAGTTTTGTGGTGACAGTGGTTGTCATGTAAATTGTGTTTCATGCATACCTGTGTGTGGTCCTGATGATGGATCATCTTCTGGTCCTCCATAAGATGGCAGTCCTCCAATTACCCAACACCACCTACGCCTACACCTTCACCACCTACTGAGCCAGCCCAACCCCTTCACCACCTATAGAGCCAACTCCTTCACCTCCAGTATATCCATCACCACCTACTGAGCCAACTCCTTCACCCCCTAGTCCAACTCCTAACCTTACAACTCCATCCAATCCACCTAGTTCCGAGGTTTCAGTAGAAAGATGATCTAGGTGTAGATTTAGAAACCCCAAATACGACAAGTGCTACATTGTTGAGCATGTTTGTCCTGCCGCGTGCCCTACTGTATGTGTGGTCGATTGTGTCACCTACAAACCCATGTGAAGTAAGTATACTACTTCCTTGACTAAATTTCTTTATCAATTATCTGCTTCCCTAAGGATTATCAAGTTATTGGCCACTGATGATGATTATATGCAATGAACACAGACTGTGATCAACCAGGAGCTGTTTGCCAAGATCCACGATTTATAGGTGGTGATGGTTGTTAGAATATTCTAGAAATATCTTAGAAATATTCTAGAATTATTCTAGAATATTTTACTGTTAGAATATTCTAGAAATATCTTAGAAATATTCTAGAAATATTCTAACACTAATCAACTTGAGGGGGATGTTAGAATATTCTAGAAATATCTTAGAAATATTCTAGAATATTTTAGTGTTAGAATATTCTAGAAATATCTTACAAATATTCTAGAAATATTCTAGAAATATTCTAGAATAATTAGCATTGCAATATAAATAAGCCTCATATGTATACAATTGATTCAAGAAAAAAGAAAAACTTTATTTCTACCATTACATCTCTTTTACCATCGTAACATGGTATCAGAGCAGGTGTCTGATTCTGGGAACTCTCATTCATCTTTACATTTCTCGACCTAAATTAGCCAAAAACAACAAAAACCTACAACCAAAACATGTCAGAAGTCAGTGAAAATTCTGACAACAATACCAATCGAAATTCAACCAACATTCTCGATGAATTAACGCTGCAAATCGCTGCGTTGCTACGAAATAGCCTTGGAACACAACCTGCAACAACCAATTATAAGAATCTATCTCTTGGAATCAAACTCAGTGGAGACAACTATTATCACGGACCGGAAAATTCCGCCCCCAGCGCGCTGCGCTGGGCAGGAAAGAACTCCCCGATGCGTGAATTTAAAGAGAGTCTTCAGACCTTATAGCTTAACTTCTCGCTGGAAAGTGCAGGTAAATTTTTGCTTTCCAAGCATGCCTTGTCAGCATTATACTTGAAACGTAGTTTCACATCGTTCAAGCTACGTTTAGACCGTTCCAGGTATATTTTCCCTTTCAAAATGCTTTGCAAGCATGGTACTCATACCGTAGTCTCCATATCGTTCCAACTCACCCTTGACCTACAAAGGGTGCAAGGCCATTGAAGCCCATGGTGAATACCTTTAACTAGCCTACTATTCCAACTTACCCTCATATACCAAGGGTTGAAGACTATACAAGCTAAGGGGGATGCCTTTGGAAAGTATCACATAATTTCGATCATTGACCAGGCCTAACTCATGCCTTGGACCAACACCTAGGCTATTTCAAGCCTAAGATTTCGCTTCATCAAATCTGCTTCGACCATGCGCTGAAGCCTGCACTTATCTTGTTCTTGCCAAGGGTTCAACATCCTGGCACATGCCATTCATGTCGTGACGGTTCCAAGGAAGTTTGAACAATCCATCAAATGGAATTGCAACTACCCCATCAAGTGTGGCAACAATCATCTCTTGCTTAGCATTACCGATCCATGTGATATGAGTTACCATAATGTCACAATCATCTCCCAAATTAGACGATATGAGCGACAAGGTGATGCACCTCAATGCATTGCATTGCGGTTGCCTATGTACCCAACCCGTACATTGATGGGATCAAGCATGACCGTAGTTCATCAAAGGGTCAATTCGAAAGGGACAAGCAACTTAAGCCTATTAAGGCTAAGCCAATTTCGATTCCAACTTCATCGCAAGGACAAAGGCCAAGCAAAGCCTAGTCCGTGAAGGCCAGAGGGCTTTCGCAAGGTATGCACTAGCTTGTGCATAACTATCGCTCTTTATTTTGCAAATATGCATTCTCAAGTACGTAGCACGATCGAAAGATGCTTTCGCATAATTCAAGCTTCATCGGCTGAGCTACCAGCATATTGATTCTTATGCATCAAGTATATTCCAACGTATAGGCTACTTCGTATATCTACATGTGCATTACCCCTCATGCACATTCAAGATTCATCGGTTAAGCTACAAGCATATTGATGCTTATGCATCAAGTATGCTCCAACGTATTGACCACTTCGTATATCTATATGTGCATTACCGCTCATGCACATTTCAAGAAAGCTCCCTCCCTATATATCTTTTATTCGTATTTCTATAAACAAATATTAGAAAGGTAGGGGTCATCCATCGACTGCAAGGACGCAAATGAAGATTTCTTGCCAAAGCCAAGCGAAGCATTCTCGGGTAAGCTACAGTTAAACACGTTGAAGCAAAGCTACAGTTAAACACGTTGAAGCTACATCGCATTTATATGTGCATTACCTCTCATGCACATTCAAGCAAAGCTCCCTCCCTATAAATGTTTTATTTGCATTTACACAAATAAATATTTGTAAGGTAAGGGCCATCCATCGACTGCAAGGCCAAAAATGAAGATTTCTTGCCAAAGCCGAGCATTCTTGGCTCGGTGATGCATTCTCGATAATGGCTCGGTGATGCATTTATCGAATAGCGACATTGGCTCGGTGATGCATTGGGTCATGCATCACGGCATAATAGTGCCTTAGCACTAAGATGCTCTCACTTATGTAACTTCGGCTCGGTGATGCATTGGGTCATGCATCATGGCATAATAGTGCCTTAGCACTATGATGCTCAAACTTATACAACTTCGGCTCGGTATAATAGTGCCTTTGCACTATCATGCTTCCTCGAATACGCATCACGCGTAATAGGGCCTTAACACTATAATTCAAGGTCAAGGCATTCACACCCTAATGCATATCTGGGTAAGCTTTATAAGCTTAGGATAAAGCTTCAACCCAGGCCATGATGCGTCCATAAGTAAGCGCCATGCGAAAATTACGAGCGTTAGAACTATTCATTATGCGCAACCTTGATGAAAAAAGTTATTGGAGGCAGAGGGAGAAGCTCTCACATTACTGGACAACCCACACCACCGACAAAAACAGATCAAGCGTACACACGCTGGGAACAAGATGACCAGTGCGTATTTACGTCTCTAATTCAGAATATTGAATCAAATCTGGTGAATAATGTCTCATAATATCCGACTGCAAAATCCCTTTGCGATGGGCTGGCTGTTACATATGGTTCCGCAACCGATTTGCTGCAGGTGTTTGACCTTCACAAGAAGGCTAATTCATTGAGACAAGGTGGAGATACCTTAGAAGATTGCTGGAACAAACTGCAGAGTATCTAGATGACCATCGATCGACGAGATCCAAACCCAATGAAGGATCCTGAAGATATTCAGATTTACAATAGTAAAATTCAAGAACAAGACTTTACCAACTGTTAACATCCATTGATGATAAGTTTGAACCAATTATGCGGGACATTTTGAAGTGGGATCCGCTCCCCTCAGTCGAAGTTGCTTATGCTACTGCACGGAGGGAGGTCGCCAGGTTCCACATTTTGAAAACGGCATCCTCTGAAGTCGACTCAGCATTGGGGATTGGTGTAGGTCTGGTGGCCAGAAAAACCAAATTTCATTTTGAATTCACAACGGAGTAGGGAAAAATAATACATATCGAAGCTCTTTTGCACCCATTGCGGGATGAAGAAGCACACTAAAGAAACATACTTTAAGATTGTGGGATACCCAGATTGGTGGGAAAACAACCACAAGGAGAAATCGGGACAACGTGTGGACACTGGCAAGGGAGCAGCCAACAACAACAATGGAATCCAGGGAGGTGCAATGGGTTATGGAGGCGCGGCTATGGGAATAAACCAGGCAAAACATACAGGTAAAGGGTTTGGGATTGACACCCCAAGCCCTTCAATTGTTAACCCTAAGTTTTTTAAACCTCACTGTTTTGGTTTTGATGAGTTTGAGGATCAGATTAGTCCTCCTAGCTTTAAGAATTGCAGGACCAGTCCTTGTGACTTCTTAGCCCAAAAAAATTATAACCCGAAGCCCAAAGCCTACCAAACCCAATCTGCACCCAATTTCCGCCCAGAAAAATCATTTGCCTGGATTTTTGATTGCGGAGCTACAGATACTATGATCTATGACCTCAAAGATTTCTTAAACTTGTTGTCACCGTTAAAGTCCCATATTGAGACTTCTAGTGGAGAACTTGTTGAAGTGAAAGGAGGGGGGTTCTATTTTTTTTTCTGACAAAATGAAGTTACATAATTGTCTATATGTTCTTATATTATCTTTAAAGTTTTTGTCACTTAGTCAGGTGACAAAGGAACTTAACTGTCTGGTGCTGATGTATCCAAAATTTTACCTTTTGCAGGACATTCTTACGAAGGAGAACATTGGGCGTGGTACTGAGCGAAGAGTCCTTTACTACGTTGATGAGGTGGTTCACGAGGGACATGCCATGCTTGCTCACGGAACATCCAACAAATAACTTTGGTTATGGCACCGACGTCTTGGTCATCCATCCTTTGGGTATCTCAAGTTTTTATTTTCTAGTCTTTTTTTCAAATAAATCCACTCATATAAAATGCCAAACTTGCATTCGTGCTAAAAATCATAGAGTTTCCTTTTATCCAAGTAACACTAGAGTTGACTCTGCTTTATCATTAATCCACTCTGATGTGTGGGGCCCAACTCCAAATTCTAACAATGGTCGGCTTCGGTATTTCGTATTGTTTGTGGATGATTTCTCTCGCATGACTTGGATATATTTTATGAAACATAAATCAGAAGTACCTGAGAAATTCTTCATGTTTTACGAAATGATTCACACCCAGTTTAATAAGAAAATACAGATTCTTCGCTCCGATAATGGAGGAGAGTTTGCAAGTCAGTATGCAATCCTTTTTCAAGAAAAATGGTCTTGTCCATCAAACTTCGTGCCCCGACACACCTCAACAAAATGGTGTAGCTGAACGGAAGAATCGGATATTACTTGAAATGACTCGTGCCATGATGATTGAATCTCAAGTTCCTCAATCTTTTTGGCCAGAAGCTCTAGCTACATCAGCATACCTAATCAACTGTCTTCCTACCCAAATTCTCAATCATAAAACCCTTTACAAACTCTATCTGCCCAATCCACAATACCTTCTATTCTAACCTTACCACCCCGAGTTCTTGGTTGTTCAATGTTCATCCATATTCCCAAAACAAATAGAAACAAACTTGATCCTTGTGCATAGGAATGTGTCTTTGTGGGGTATGTCATGCATCAAAAAGGGTATCGTTGTTATAATCCAGTCTCTCGTCGCGTCCATGTCACTATGGATTGCGACTTCTTAGAGTCTGAATATTTCTTCTGCCACCAACCTAGTGTTCAGGGGGAGAGAATCAGTGAACCACTAAGTTGGTTAAGCAATCTAAGTTGTTACGAACCTGTTCTAACAGAGAAGGTAGATGAAGCCACCGAACCTGCCTCTCCCAACGCAGACGGGGTTGACATACCAATACACACAATTAATGAATCTACTTCGGATGATGTCCGACAAAAGGTAAATGAGTCGTACACTGATGATTCATCTTCTGATTTGAATAATGCCACTAATCCTGATGACAGCTTAGTACCGGAACCAAAAGAGCCGGAGGTATTTGCCCTACCTCCGAGAAAAAATAGAGGTGTGCCGCCTAATCGATTCTCACCAGAGCATGTGTCTCGTGCTTCAAGGTATCCAGTAAATGTAGCCAGTGGGAGAGTTGTTGATGTTGTAAAGGCATTCTCTATCACTCTCCTTTCAGAAAATATTCCAAAAACAGCTCAAGAGGCAAGTAAGAAGATTGAATGGCAAGAAGCTATGAATACAGAAATGAAAGCACTTGAGAAAAACGACACATGAGAGAAATGTATGCTACCAGCAGGAAAGAAACCAGTCGGTTGCAAGTGGGTCGTTACCATCAAATATAAGGATGATGGAACCATTAAACGGTACAAATCAAGATTGGTAGCCAAGGGTTATACACAGACATATGGCATCGACTACTCAGAAACTTTTTCCCCGGTTGCAAAAATTGACACTATCATGGTGTTATTTTCGGTAGCAGCAAATACAGACTGACCACTTCATCAGTTCGATGTCAAGAATGCTTTCCTACATGGAGATCTGGAAGAAAAGGTATATATGGAAGCACCACCCGGGTTCTCGGATGAGTTCCGAAGAAATGAAGTATGCAGGCTCAAGAAAGCTTTGTATGGGCTTAAACAATCACCTCGTACATGGTTTGGGAGGTTTACAATGGCTATGAAGCGATAAGGGTATAGACAGAGCAATGCTGACCACACCCTGTTCTTTGAGAGGAGAGGAGATCTTATTACTTGTCTGATAATATATGTTGATGACATGATCATAACAGGAAGTGATGAAGAAAAAATTGCACAACTTCAAAAAAGTCTCTTTGCAGAGTTTGAGATGAAATATCTCGGTGGACTAAAATATTTCTTAGGGATTGAAGTTCTGTGATCAAGAGAAGGAATTTACATCTCCCAACGGAAGTATATACTAGACTTGTTAGCTGAAACTGGTATGGTGGATTGCAAACCCAGTGATATTCCGATGTTGGTGAACCACAAACTCAAGATGATTCAGGGAGCTGAGCTAGCAGATCGAGAGAAGTACCAGAGGTTGGTGGGAAAGCTAATATATTTATCCCATACCAGACCAGACATTGCTTACGCTGTTGGAGTAGTAAGTCAATTCATGCACCAACCTCAGATAGATCACATGGAAGCAGCCATGAGGATTGTATGATACCTTAAGGGCACTCCAGGAAGAGGTATCGTGTTCAGAAAGAATGGACACCTGGATGTTGAGGCCTTTACTGATGCTGATTGGGCTGGTAACCCAAATGATAGACGATCCACTGCAGGGTATTTTACCTTAGTTGGAGGGAACTTGGTCACTTGGAGAAGTAAGAAACAGAAGGTAGTGGCACTATCAAGTGCAGAAGCAGAGTTCGGGGGCATTGTAAAAGGAATCACAGAGGTTCTTTGGCTAAGAAATTGATGAATGAGATTGATTTTCCCCTAAAGCTTCCGACTCAGTTGATGTGTGACAATGAGGCGGCAATTAGCATTTTAGAAAATATTGTACAACATGATAGAACCAAACACGTAAAAGTGGATCAACATTTCATAAAGGAGAAGATCGAAGACGACACAATTGAACTACCCTTTGTGAGATCTGAGGATCAGTTGGCAGACATCATCCTCACAAAGGCAGTTACAGGCAAGATATTTGAATGAGTATTGTCCAAGTTGAGCATTGGAGATCCCACTACTCAACTTGAGGGGGATGTTAGAATATTCTAGAAATATCTTTGAAATATTCTAAAATTATTCTAGAATATTTTAGTGTTAGAATATTCTAGAAATATCTTACAAATATTCTAGAAATATTCTACGATAATTAGCATTGCAATATAAATAGGCCTTAGATGTAGACAATTGATTCAAGAAAAAGAATAACTTTATTTCTACCGTTACATCTCTTTTACCGTCGTAACAATGGTATCACCTTCTACTTCCATGGAAAACAAAACCGCGATTTTTGCCTTCTCCCAGACTCCAACCTCCACATAAATGCCCACTTCATGCTGGAAAGAGACTTCACTTGGGTTCAATCTATTGGTATCCTCTTTGGTGATCACCAAATCTATGTTGGTGCTCGAAAGACAGCCAGTTGGAATGATGCTGTCGACCGTCTAGGACTCACTTTTGATGGACAACCAGTCTACTTGCCTGAATCAGAAGGAGCCAAATGGCAATCTGAAATTGCACCTGCTGTCACTATAACTAGGTCAAGTGTGACTAACAAAGTCATTGTTGAAGTAGAAGGAAACTTCAAGATAAGTGCTACTGTTGTACCAATTACAGAAGAAGAATCTAAGGTTCACAACTATGGTATAACTAAAGATGTTTGCTTTGCTCATCTTGACCTCGGTTTCAAGTTCTATTCACTGGGTGAGAATGTAAATGGTGTCTTGGGACAGACTTATGCCAACAATTACGTGACTAAAGTGAACATGAGTGCATCTATGGCTGTCATGGGTGGAGAAGATAAGTTTATCACATCAGGTGTATTTGCAAAGGATTGCGCTGTTGCTAGATTTACTGGCTCCTCTAGCAGCGAATCTTCTTCGGAGTACACTATTGTATCTTCCAGTAGTGGAATCGACGGGCGTGGTGTTGTCTGCAAGAAATAAAACGTTTAACTTTCTTGAATAAGGCTCGTAGAGATGGGAATATTATTAGCTAACTTCTTGGACTAAGACTTCACAAACTTGTGATTATCTGTTTTCAGAACACATTACTTATTGTAATTGAAAGTATGTCTTCTATTTTTAATATAATCTGTATCCTGCATTTTATGTTTGTGGTTACTGGAAGCTAATTAAAAGATAAATATGAATTCTTAGTTTCTCTCTATCCGGAGGGCGTTCGCTGTAGATTCTGTCAGGAAATTTTCCTCTGAGTAAAGGCTGTTCTGGACTTGATTGCCAAAATTTGCTACTCTGTACTCTGGGGTCCGGAAGTGTTCCTTTTTTTCCCCCGCCATATAGTGGAACCACATGATATGCCCACCTTTTCGTAAGTTTGCACCCTCTACTGACGCTTAGATGAACAAATTTTCTAATGTTTAAGAAAATAGATCCGACTAGGTAACATATCCACAAATTAATAAAGATGCTAGATAACTGGATCAAGAGATAACTACAACTATTTTATGTTATTCATTTATGTAGCATTTCTCCCGAGCCATGGAATGGGTCATATTACACCACATCTCGAATTCGCTAAAACTCCATGTAGTGTTTCTTTGTTCGCGTCCCTCAATCTCAACTGCTTTCGTCACAAAACCTCCCGGAAGATGTTCATGTTCAATATCTTCCACCTCTAGATATTTCTCATTTGATCAGTTCAACCGAACCTCAAACTCGAATTTCCATCATCATTTGTGAATCAATCCCGAATTTTAAATCTCGGCTTCTTAGCATATGTTCTCGTGACCGTCCCAACGTTTGTTTCGATTTCGCTTCTATTGTATATCGATGCATTTGATGCAGTGGACAATATTCTTAGTGTTCCAAAATATATATTCTATATACGCGGCCACAGCTGCAGGCCTTGGTTTCATGAGTTATTATCCTACAACTGACGGTGAAATTTAAGGCGAGTTCGTCCATTCTTTTTTTTAATAGAAAAGATAATTATATTAAATCAAAAAATGTAATACAAAAGATTATCAATATTATATTTTATAATTTTATTATATAATATAGAAGATTTTTGGACTCGTTGTTGAATATTTGCTGAGATATGTTGTAGACTTTGAATCCTTATCACATTTGTTGTGGAGTCCGCACCTGTATTGCGATTCCTGTTAATAAACTTTACCTTAGTTTGAGGAAGATTTGCCAAAATCAACGCGGCTTTGTCTATTTATTTTCTGCTTGCTATGGAGCCTTTATTTATCTGTTATTTATAATATCAACCAGTTGTTTACAGTCCAATGCAATAGAAACACTTGAGAGAATATAATTATTTAGCCAATTGCTTGCGAAAAACGGAGAGTGGGCTTCTTCCCGTAGAGATGGGGATGCCCAACTGGATCCTGCTTCGATATGCACGAAAGATTCTTGGTCTACCGAGTAAACAAGGAAAGCATATCCCATCGAATAATCAGACTCCTTGAAAGAATCATTTATAAACATAATCCAATTTGTATCGCATGTTAATCACGGAGATTTAATTTCACTTACAGGGATGTACTTTAGATGGGAAGTTGCAATTAAAGAAGAAGAGGCTTGTATATGATCTCTAATTTGGTATAAAAGTATTTCGGTTAGGACCAATTTTTTCGAAGGTTACTGAACACTTGTGTTTCCAAATAAACCATAAAATCGTAGAGATGTTTCTAGAGATGGGGGAGTACGTTGGAGAAAAAATCCAACCCTACTCATTGATTCCGTAAGAGATATAGAAGTCAAAGAGGCTAAGGAGGGAGAGAACCAAATTGCTCTGGCAAAGGGACAATCTAGGAAAAGATGATATTTCGTTCCGGGTTTTGAGAGTTGCACAATGAACACTCTGGAGAGATAGCCGGAACATGAGTCGCCAATCTGCTAGAAGTTGGGAGAGCTCTTCGAACAAGTTTCCAAAGGAATAATTTTATTCTCGGGATAACCTGGATATTCCATTTTTTTTCCATGGGAAATTTATTTTTTTATTAGGGGATTGGGAAACAAGGAAATTATAAACATTTTTTACTGAAAAATGCCTGACTTGTGATGCTTCTATCTGATTATATCCGCTTTGTTAATCTGAGGCGCAATAGTTGGAATTTTATCCTTAACTTCTGTTGGGAATAACTTATCTAACTTGGAATATTCCCAATTACCTTCAGGGGTAATTAAATCGTTGACCAACTCTGGAATTGTTTTATCTTCAACCGAAGGTTTATGAATGACTGAAGAGTTAACAATCCAGTTTTCATTCCATATCTTAGTAGATTTACCGTTTCTGACTTGCCAAATGAAATAGTCTTTAATAAGCGCTAAACCTTTTTGAATACTTGTCCAGATCCAGGAAAGGTTTGATTTTTTTTGTTTCTAGAATTGGGTGAGAATAGGAAAATATTTCGCTTTGAATAGTTGCGCCCAAAGCTGATCCGATTCCTAAATAAGATGGCTTGCCAGTTTAGTTAGCAATGCGACATTGAATTGGTGATGATTTTTTATTCCAAGGCCACCCTGAGATTTAGGTTTACAAATATTTTTCCAAGCTTTTATATATCCACCTCTTCCCTTGGATTTATCTTTATTCCACCAAAAATCACGCTAAATTCGATCAAGTTGATCCACGGTAGCTTTTGGAAGAGTAAGAAACTACATCTAATAGGTGGGATATGATTGAAAGAATAAATTGAATTAACACTATTCTCCCCTCTTGAGATAGAATTTTCGATTTCCATCCATGAAGAGAAGTATAACATCTCTGAAGAAGAAAGTTCAAAATTTTCTTTGTGATTTCTATACAAAAAAGAGTACAGTTCCTAAATAACGATCATTTTAGTTATTAATGAGACTTTTAGAATTTTTTCTATTATTTTCCCATGCTTGGGAGGAGTCGGAGGGCTAAAATAAATCCCTAATTTTTAAAGGTTGACCATTTGTCCCGTAATGTCTCAGAGTTTTGAAAGAATGTCTAAGAGAATTTTGGTTTCTCCAAGGTCAGCCCTAGTGAAGAGGAAGCAGTCGTCCGCATATCGTTGGAGAAAATTTATTAATTTTTATACCTGAAATATTTTTTTATTCCAGAAATAGCTTTGGATAAGATCCTGGATAAAAATTCCCATGCAAATAAGAAGCAAGTAAGGGGAAATAGGATCTTCTTGTCTAAGCCCTCTGAAAGTGGAGAAGTTGGGAACAAGAGATCCGTTGAGAAGGTTGGAGAAAGAAGTTGTTGAAATGCATTGCATAATGAGGTTTACCCATGACTTATCAAACCCAAAAGATAGGAGTTCCTGCTCTATATAGGGCCACTCCACTCGATCAAACGCTTTAGATAAGTCTAATTTAAAAGCGAGAAAACCTTTTTCGCTTTTAAAATCTTCATGGAGTGAAGAATTTCATGGGAAATTATAATATTATCAGTAATTTGCCTCCCAGGAAGGAAAACAAATAGGTTTGGTGAAATAATCTTGACTAGAAGAGGTTTGATTCCGTTCGAAATGATTTTAGAGATAATTTTATAAATCGAGTTACTAAGACTTATTGGCCTAAAATCCGAAGGCGTTTGTGGAGTTGAAATTTTAGGAATTAACGATATGAAGTTGGAATTGATTTCAGGGGGAGATGTCCAGTTTTAAGGAAGTCCTGGACCACCAAGGTAATATCTGGCCCTAAAATTTTCCAATTCGATTTAATGAATCCTGGTTAAAACCTGTCGGGCCCGGTGCTCCACAAGGGTTCATTTTTGACAGGGTTCGCCATATTTCCTCACTAGAAGGGATCTTAACAAGCGATACATTTTCCTCAGAGATACACGAAAAAATGAAATCGGATAAGGAATGATTATAGGAGCAAAATTGAGTTTTACCAATTTGAGAGAAATGATCAATAAGAAGGGAGTTGATTTGATCTCTGTCAGAAAGCCAAATTCCAGAAGGTTCTCTAAGGGAGTGAATGACAATTATCCTTTTCCTATTAGAGGCAGACGCATGGAAGTATTTCGTGTTTTGATCAAATTTTTTGAAGAATTTGTCATGGGATAATTGATGATAATAATTATGGATTACCTACCACTTCCCTAATTATTTTTGTTATTCTTTGAGCCTATACAACTGGGTATGAAATTTTCTTGATTTATGAAGATTTTCTATTTTATAGTTCAGAGTTTCGATATTTTTGTGATTGTTCCCAAAAATATTATTATTCTAATGAGCAAGGTTTTTCAGTTTCGCGGTAAGGCTTTGTTCATCAGAGCTATCTGAATGAGAATTCCACGCATTCTCAACTATAGAATTTAAGCATGGGTGGGTGAGCCAAGATTTAAGGCGCCAAAATGGTTTTTGTAATTTTTACCTAACATGATAAGAATCAAAAAGAAGCGGAGTATGATCCAATCCTACCCTAGGTAGATAACGTACCTTGGTGTCCAGAAAGTGTTGAATATATTGGTAAGATAAAAGTTCCCTATCAATTCTCTCACAGATGTTCGCTTCGCCTCTGCGATTGTTGAACCATGTAGCTCCTTCATATCATGCATCCTGCAACCCCAAATAGTCTATCATTTGTGAAATGAAAGACTTGCTGCTCGAGCTAGGTTTGCTTCCTTCTTGCTTTTCAGTTGGATCCAGAATTAAATTTAAGTCTCCAATTGTCACCCAAGGGTCTGTAATTTATTTACCAATCTGATCTATGTGAGACCATTGGTTAATTTTATCATTAGCTTCAACAACACCGTAAACACAAGTTAACCAAACCTTTTTATTGTTGACATTTAAATTGAAATGACACACATTTAAGAGAGACGAGATTAATTCTAATTCTATGTTGTTGTGCCACGCTATTGCCAACCCCTTCGCTTTACCCAAAGATTGTATGATAAACCAGTCATAAAAATGAGATTTTTTAAATAACATTTCCATTCTAGAAAAATGCGCTTTAGTTTCCGAGAGAAAAACAATATCCGAGTTATGAGATTGACAAAGAAAATTTAAATGGTCCCTAGTTAGAGGAGGGCCAATGCCCTGAACATTCCACGACAAGATTTTCATATTAGGAAAAAACTGAAAGATGGATTAAAATGTACTAATAGAATCTACTATAGGAAGGGGAACTTAAAAATAGAAAGCTAATGGGACTAAAGACACGGGGAAAGAATAATACTTAAAAAGGAGTTGTTAGAAAAGCCCACTCAGGACTCCTTAAGAAAGAAAGTCCAACCAAAAAGAACAGAAGAGAACCAAGCTAGTAAAAAAAGGAAAAGTGCAATAAAGCAAAAAGAGTTTCAGACTTGGATGATAACTAATTCTATGCTAAAGAGAGGCTTGATTAGGGAGTGCACATGTGCCAAGACAAAAAATATCTGATCAAATCTTTTGCTTTCTACTATTAAAATCTGGGTACTCAGACTAACACAAAGCTCAGATCAAGAAAAACAGGCAGAATCCCAGAGTATTAAAATTATAAAGAAAATAAAATGTTTTTTACCTAAGATAATGAAAGCCAATCACAAAAACAGATTTCAGACTAGAATACTTGTCTGAAAGTGATAACAATTTCTACAGTGTATCAATAAGACTGTGAAAGAAAAACTAAGCCGTAACACTATATGAACAAAAACCAATGGTTGAGAAGGCTGAAACTAGACTAAAAATACTTGGAAACAAGTTTTTTACAACTAATAAACTTGTTGATAGGGAATAAAAACTCAAATTAAATATAATTCAAGCTCAGATTGAACTAGTTAGAACTAGAAAAACATAACAAGGAAATTTTTAGAAAACTGAAATACATTGTAGAGGGACAAACTCAACAAAGAAAAAATTCAGCACTGCAGAAAGGATAGGCAAATATATGAGAGAACAACAAGAATAATGGGATTTCAGGCTAAGACTTATGAGAGAAAGCACACTGAATTATAACAAAGACAAGCTCAAATGAAAAAAAAAGCCAAATAAAATAGGAAACCCAGGCATACACTAAGATACACAGTATAAAATATTCAGCTCAATGAGAAAGTAACAAAAGTATCAGCTCAATGAGACAAGAAAAGGAGAGTTTCAAGTTAACACTCAGGCAGTAAAATACCAGAAAGGAAGGACAATATAAATTAAGGAAATCGATAGGAACTAGGGGGCTTCAGATTAGGAGTCAGATAAAGACTCCAATCAGACACAAGACACTGAATAGTAGGCACAAAATGAAAGATAAAACCAAGAGAAGAACAAGATAAAAATGGCTAAAGCAAGATAAATGAAGAAAAAGATTGTGTTTCTAAGCTAGATACAAACCGAAAATCTATGAAAGCAAAGATTATAAACTAAAACTACAACTAGTTTGATATTAAACAGATAACAAGGCTGACAACTAAGAACAAAGAATTACAAAATCTAAAATTTTAGCTTGAAGAAACTCCTATTAGCTAGTCTGAAAAAAATTCAACTAGTTTACAAAAAAAAAAAGATTACAACAGTGAGCAAGCAACATAAAAATACCTTTAAAAGTATAAAAGAGGCAAAAGGCAAGATCAAATAAAAAAAACATATGAGCTCGGATGACTTCAAACAACACCAATTGTTACTAAGCTGGGGATGTATTTTCTTCAATCTCTTCTGTAAGTGGTTTGGTTTCCAAAGAAGGTGCTGCAGCACTAACTGAGTTCTTATTCTTTATGTACTGCTCAGCAATAGATGAGGTAGAGGTCTGTCCTTTAAACTATTGATGTGGATGATTATGTGTCATATCCATATTTTTTCAGGTTTAACAAACCCGATGTGTGTACTAAATAGATTATCCTTTAGTAGTACTAATGTGTATAAGTATAATTATAATTATAATTAGTAGATGTTGTAAAGACTTTGGTATTTTTGAACACGCTTGACACGTAATTGAATGAGACATCTAGGGTTCACTTTAGTCTTATCATCTCCCATGATAAAAACAAGAAAACAAAATTGTTAATCAGTTTTTCTCCATTTTTGGGAGTGGCAGAGAACAAGAGAAAGGGATGTAAATCTCGTATTCCTTTCCATTATCAGTGAGTAAGAGAGAGTAAAGGAGGTTCTTACGGAGAGAAAAAATGGGTTATTGTTGTTCTTGTGGGAGGATAAGAGTTCTGAATTGGGTTTGGATATAGTGAATTAATTTGAGGAAAACTAAGAAAAATTGTTAGAAAAGGGAAAAACTAAGAGGAGAAATGGAATAGAAACAATGGACATAGAAAATATCTCGACGGATTTAACCATCCTTTATGCAATAACACTCTAAGTATTATCATTTCTCGTTTACAAATTCACCTTCTTCCTATTTCTTTTCTTTCGTCTTCTCTTACTCTGAGAATTAACTAGATAATTGATGATGAAAATCAGTGAGTTGTTTGGAGATATGCATTGTTACACCGAATTGCTGATGTCGTTCATATCGTCTAGTTTCGTAAACGAGGTAGAAAAACTTCTCCCTTCTGTTCTTCAATCTCGAAATTTTAATTTGAGCTGTTGTAAAACAAGGAACTTAGGGTTTATACCAAATTTTAGGTTTTTATGGGATTAATTGATTAAACTTCAATTTTAGTTATATTAAATCATGGGATTTCTGTATTTTATTTCAATTTCAAGGCTATAACCATAATTGTATAAATAGATAACTAAACTAGGGTTCTTCATGTTAAATTTGGCGTTTTTCCTCTAATCTGCTTATGATGTCTAAACTAACCAGATTGTAAAGAGTGAGTCGTTAGTCATTTACTTCTATAGTAGAAAATGCTGGGTATTGTTCAATTTGTATTATGCATGAGTTATATGGTTCACTTCCGAAGTTTGGTTACTATTTATTTGCTGAGAATGAATTTTAAATCATACTCCCTTCGTTTCAGGAAAAGAATTACTATCACTTTTTCATTATAGTCTATTTTTTAGGTTAAAATGAAAAAGTTATAGTAACTCTTTTCCTGAAACGGACGGAGTATTTGTTATTTCTTTTGTTTGATATTAAGTGCAGACCAGTATAATCGATTTCGGCCTATATGGTCGAAATCTCGCCGGTGTTACCGGTATCGGGACTCACCCGATACGAAACAGTCTATACCGCCGATACGGTATTTGTCCGAAAATATCGGTCGAGATGGATCGGTACGGGTTGACCAAAATAGTCGAAATGGACCGGTACGGCCGAAACTAGGGTTTTCAATTAAAAAAAATATTTCTTTATCTTTGTTCTAGGGTTTTCAATTGTTACTCATGTTTTTTATGATATTTTAGAAAAATGAGTACTAATTTTATATCTTAATCAAAATGGAAAAAATGTTTGATATAATAACTATAGGTATAAAATGTGTGGATCGATATTTGTCGATATTTGGAATCGAAATCTCCCCGATACAAAGGTGTACCAATGTATCTCTCTCGACTGATACAAATCGAAATCCAATATTGCTTACATTGGTATAGGCTTAATGAATCAGAATTAGTACTGGACCAGTGCTTTAAGTTCATTCTTTTTAGTTTGCAAGGATTGGCTTCTTGATGGTTAACAATACAGCATGCATGGCTAGGATTTGGCTTGTATATCCTTACTTTTTTAGATCTTTTAAAATATGCTTGCATTTGTGTTATATCTGGTAGTTGCTATTGATATCTGTCTAACTGTATTTGTTAAGTGAAGACTTTGAAAAATGCGAACAGCAAAATGAAATTATAAATGAAAGAGTGAGAAGGGTATTATACACCAGGTAGTCCAGGCCCCAAACACCGATAGCTTTAGAGTAAAGTTTGGGCAGTGGCTTTAATCTTTCACTGGTTAGTAATTAGCATGTCGAGGTCTCAAGGGTGTGTGCACAGCCACGACATCTTATTATTTGGTACGGTGACAGTTGAAAATAAAATAACTGGGAGGTCTAGTGGTAGTATGTAAGTCACGATAGACAATGTATATGCATACTAATTTGTTCAATAATAACGTATGTCATCACGGATGAATACCGAAGAGTTAGTGTAAATGAAGATTTACAGATTAATACTGAAGAGCTAGTGTAAATGAAGATTTACAGATTAATACCGAAGAGTTAGTGTAAATGAAGATTTTCATAATGGTATCGTATGTTGGTTTTTGTTCATACTATCCATTCCGTGTCGAAATCTTTATGTAATTTAGAACTATAAAGGATATATATAAAGATGATAGTTGCCTATGTATGTGAGAAGTCTAAGAGCCAAGTTTGATTTTGTTTATGTTTTATATTGCTCGTATTAGAAACTAGGACTTAACCCGTACCGTAACAGTATATGAATGGATATTTTTCGTGATATATTTTCTGAATGGATATTTTTCGTGATGTATTTTCTGATTGTTAATAATCGCTTAACAAAAATGAGGACTAAATTGTTAAGTAAAATTAAACAATAACTAACAATTAAAAAATACATCACAATAAATATCTATTTATATATCGTTACGATATGGGTTAAGCCCTGTCTATAAACTCAATACTCAAAATTACTAAAACAGTAAGAGATGTAAGAATTGAAAGAAATACGTCAACAAAAGGAAAATCCAAAACTTATATCTGTGGATTAAAAATACAAACAAATATGTATAATCATTACAATCTCTCAAATGTCTCCTTAATTATTTTTGTATGAATTATTTAAGTAAAGCTAGATAGGAAAAGCTGTTCAATTTAAGCCTGAATCATTTTTGTATGAATTATTTAAGTAAAGCTAGATAGTAAAAGCTGTTCAATTTAAGCTTGTAGCAGACCCGAAAAAAACCTCTGAAAAGACGCTCAAAATAAAAAAACCCTCAAATGCTATATATATATTTATTATTTTTGGAGAAAGTTGGTGCAAGTCATCTACATCAAACAACTAAGCCTTGTTTAATCTCTATCCTAGAGTTATCAATCTGGTCAATGCTATTGCAAGGAGGATTTTTTCGTGGAGTTTTCTTCCGTTGAATCTTGATATTGTCAATTTTAATGTGGCCAAAAGCTGACCTCCTCAATCATTGCCCCTTTGTAATGTAACCATATTTATTTGAATTTGCATAGTCCACACTCTCTTACTGTTGTTATATTTCGCTCCAATGAGGGAACCTGTTGATTCCAAAATAAATAACAATCTAGTTTTAGTAACTCAAAGGCAACCTGTTGATTTCGAAACCACTAAACCAAAAAAAAAAAAAACCAATTTAATTGTTTAAATAACTTGATCGAGCTAACCAACTCAAAGGCAACCTATCCTAATCAGCTCCTTGTTGCTGTCAAACGATAATGATAAGGAGAATTCTAGGGCATCAAGAAAAAAAAAATCTGAAAAAGAGAATTAGTTATCTGAAAAGGAGAATTAGTTATAGACAAACCCGACTGTTTGTTAGTCTTGTTCATAAGAAGAAACCCATGTTAGGATTTTTATGTGTTGTAAAATGATTGAGAAGAAACTTTAAGTAAGTTGGTTAGACCCAACACGCTCAATTTATTGAGCGCTAAGTAAGTTGTGAGTGAATCTAACCCCTTGTCACCATGCAACCAAGAAAGCATTACCCTCAGGAACCTCAACTACCCAAGCTAAGATAAGTATTATAATCTTGATCCACATTTCGTTATACGGAACCTCAACTACCCAAGCTATATAGAATATGCGTAGAATATATTCTGATCTTCTCTGGATCTTGTTCACGCATGAATCAGATCCTGTGCACATTATACACACAAAAAATATATCTTTCACGATATCGATATCTCCTAGAATATTTTGTTTCCCTTTCTAGTTATTATATTTTTCTTTATATCATGTATATCACCATGTAGTCGGCAAGTGAATTAACCTAAGAGAGAATGAAATATCACTTTATCACTTCAGTTCATGAGCTCTTAAAACCCATTCTATAACAACTCTTCAACCAATTCTTCATGGTATCAGAGCCGGTTAAATCCTGCATAACACACACACAAAAAAAAACAAACAGGTCGACTGAAGATGATGCAGCTAAGTTGTAGGAATTGGATGAAATAAAGAAACGATTAAAGGAATGGAAGATGAAGCGACTGCTTTACGTGAAATGGAAGCCAAAGTTGAGAAAGAAATGGGTGTTTTTCAAGATCCTAAGAGAACCAATATACCTGGGATGAAGCAGTTCCGAGGGCGGCGCTTCAACCCTTACATGGATTACAGATTCATAAGACCATATGAACAAAGTGCTGACTTTAACGAAACAGAAGCTGGTCCTTCACGTCTCAGGTCCAGGCCAAATTTTGCTGGACTTGGGCTGGATAAAGTGGGAACAGATGCTGCTTTTGATAAAACAGGAGCATGTCATGAAAGCCTGAACCTGACACGAGAACAACATCATCAGTTCTTAAGACATGTCTCTCTCGACAACAAAACAGCAAGCAACGCCTCACACAACGCAAATATGGAAGGTAAACCTCACCATAATAATAAATGGATAGTCGATTCAGGGTGCACGAAACATATGACTTACAGGGCTGACATTCTTGACGAAAGGACTGTCTCAAGCAACGAAGCGCCTGTAACTATCCCAAAAGGAGAAGTCATACCAGTTAAAGGAAGAGGAAGTCACACCTTGAAAAATGGAATGAGAATGAAAGGGGTTTTGCATATTCCTAAATTTACTTGTAATCTTTTGTCTGTTAGCAAGCTTACAAGGGACTTAAAGTGTGCAGTGACCTTCTTTCCTGACTTTTCTGTCATACAGGACTTGCGTTCAAGGAGATTGATTGGAGTGGGTAAGTGAAAAAATGGTCTGTATCAAATGGGGATGCTCAAGAATGGAAGGAAGGAAATGATGACAACGGTGGATATGTGGCACAGGAGGATGGGGCATGCTGGTGATGGAAAACTATCTCAAATCAATTTTCTTAAGAATGCTTCATTCAAAGATAGTGATGATATATGTGACGCTTGTATTAAATCTAAAATGACAAGACAACCTTTTCCCATCAGTACCACCAAAACAAATGGTTGCTTTGAATTACTTCATTGCGACATATGGGGAAAGTATCGGACCCTTTCTTTTAGCAAAGCAAGCTACTTCCTAACTGTTGTCGACGACTACAGTAGAGAAGTTTGGGTTTTCCTTTAAAAATACAAGTATGAAGCAAGCACGTGTTTAATTCATTTTCACAGAATGGTCAAGACACAATTTGAGCGAAATGTTAAGAGGATAAGGTGTGACAATGGTGGGGAGTTTACTTCAAACCAGATGTTAGACTTCTATGCCAAACAAGGGATCGTCTTAGAAACAACGTGTCCGCACACTCCACAACAAAATGGAGTCGTGGAACGTAAGCATAGACACTTACTTGAAATGGCTCAAGCACTCAGAATTGAGGCAAATCTTCCAATAAAATTCTGGGGTGAATGTGTCTTAACCGCAGCCTACATTATAAATAGGCTTCCTTCCAAGGTCATTGCAAACAAGACTCCATATGAGCAGATCCATAACCAGAAGCCCAGCTATGACCACATGAGAATCCTAGGATGCATGGCCTACTATCGAAACTTCGAAACCAGAGGAGATAAATTTGAGATGAGAGGAAAACCAGGCGTCTTCATGGGCTATCCAGGTGGCACAAAGGGGTACAAAATATATGACCCCAGTAACGGTAAAATCATCATATCTAGAGACGTAAAGTTTGCAGAGAATGTGTTTCCATTTGCCTCAAATTCCAAAGAAATGGAGCATGAAGAGGATGTTTTGCATTATCCACCCATAAAAGAACAAGACTATGAAGAAAATGAGCCCAACAGACCAAATGAAGCAGAGTATCTCGACGAACTTGAACGAACCGAGATTTTGAGCCTAAACGACCCAATTACTTCGCCTGTTAGCCATGAAAGATCATATCCTCCGCAGAAAAATGATGTCCCTGGAGAGCCGGAGAGATCGGAGCCCAGTCAAAATGAGACTACCGAATCCCAAGACAGAGATGTTGGTCCAGGGAGGGAGAAGCGAACCAAGTTCAGGCCTGCACATCTCAACGACTACGACGTTCGACTTCCCCCATCCATATACCATGCACAACCCGTCTCCAGTCAGCATTCCTCGACGGTATGTCCTCTAGCCAACTTTGTCTCTTATAATAAATTTTTTGACTCACAAAAAGCCTTTTTGGCCGCCATCAGCTCCAATGATGATCCAAAGAGCTTGAACAAGCTATGCAAGATAAGAACTGGAGAACTGCCATAGAAAGAGAGATAGAGGCACACGAAGAGAATGGGACTTGGACTATAGATTTGCCGAATGTGAAACGAGCCATAGACTCAAAATGGGTGTACAAGATAAAATATAAACCAAACGGCGAAATAGAGAGGTACAAGTCCAGACTTGTTGCAAAGGGCTATACGCAGATGGAGGGTGTCGATTACCATGACACGTTCGCACAAGTGGCTAAACTAGTCACGGTCAGAAGCTTGCTCGCTATCGCAGTTAAGAGAGAATGGACCATTCACCAGCTAGACGTGAATAATGCCTTCTTACATGGGGATTTGAACGAGGAAGTCTACATGAAAATTCCACATGGTTACAACAAAGGGTGAGAAACAAAAGTTTGCAGATTGAGGAAGTCACGATATGGTCTGAAACAAGCCTCGAGAAACTGGTATCAAAAATTCACCTCTGCTCTCCTCGAACTTGATTTCAGACAATCTTCTGCGGATCACTCTCTTTTTATTTACAAAAGAGATAAGGTCTTTGTTGGTGCTCTCATTTATGTCGATGATGTTATCATTGTGGGAAATGACCAAGGAAAAATACAAGAAACAAAGACCTATCTTGATAGCAAGTTTAGCATCAAGGACCTTGGGCCCCTAAAGTATTTTCTTGGAATCGAAGCTGCGCGTACGAAGGACGGGTTGGTGCTAAGTCAGCGGAAATACACTCTAGACATTTTAAAAGATAGTGGAATGCTGGGATGTAGACCATGTTCCTTTCCTATGGAGCAAAATCTGAAATTTGAAAGCAACAATGAAGATGTTCGTGTTGATGCCAACAAATATAGACGACTGGTAGGAAGAATACTGTATCTCCAGGCCACAAGACCGGATCTCACTTACTCGGTAAATGTTCTAAGTCAATTCGTCTCCGATCCTCAACAGGGACATTCGGATGCTGCCATGAGAGTCTTGCGGTATCTAAAGGCTACCCCAGGACAAGGATTTTTTTTTCCAAAAGATGGAGGAACCAAATTAGTCACTTACTGTGATGCCGACTGGATGGGGTGTCCTTTCACGAGAAGGTCACGAACTGGATACCTTCTACTCCTAGGGGGAGCGCCGGTTTCTTGGAAGTCAAAGAAACAATCCGTCGTCTCACGCTCCTCGGCCGAAGCAGAATACCGGGCTAAGGAAACTACTACTAGTGAGATCTTATGGATGAGATGGCTCCTAAGGGGACTTGAGGTAGAACAAAATGGGCCTACACCACTTTATTGCGACAACCAAGCAGCTAGGCATATCGCCATCAACCCAGTATTCCATGAACGGACAAAGCATGTGGAGATGGATTGTCATTTCGTCAAGGAACGAGTTGAATCACAGGAGATAAAGCCACTCTACGTTAACACCAAGATGCAAGTTGCTGACCTCTTCACCAAAGCGCTAGGGTCTCGACAACTTGAATACTTACTCGTCAAGCTGGGCATGCGGAACCTACATGCTCCATCTTGAGGGGGAGTATAGAATATAAGTAGAATATATTCTGATCTTCTCCGGATCTTGTTCACGCATGAATCAGATCCTGTGCACATTATGAACACACAAAATATATCCTTCACCATATCGATATCTCCTAGAATATTTTGTTTCCCTTCCTAGTTATTTTATTCTTCTTTATATCCTGTATATCACCATGTAGTCGGCAAGTGAGTTAACCTAAGAGAGAATGAAATATCACTTTATCACTTCAGTTCCTGAGCTCTTAAAACCCATTCTATAACAATTCTTCAACCAATTCTTCAAGCTAAGATAAGTATTATAATCTTGATCCACATTTCGTTATACATAAATTGTGAGTATATAGTTATAATTTTGGTAACAAAATTTACATGGCCACTAAGGGCGTACACAGTCATAGGACCAAACCCAAAGATTAAAGAGTAAAATTTTTATTCTTTGGTCTGGCCCAAACACCACAGATTCATCACTAAAAATAATCGGGCGGACGGCTAATGTAGCGCCTGTAGTTGGGCGGTTGTCTAGTGTACCGAATACGTTTGAGCGGGACGGACCAGTAGAGCAAAGCTTGATAGAAGGCGTAACCCAGATCAAACGCCTGATGATAGACGGACACCTACGCGCATGCCCCAGAAACGGGCGCTGTCTTTGACGAATGCCTGATGGGGCGAACTTGTAGCCAACCGCAAAATTTTTTTGTCTCACACATGCAGCTGGTACGTGGGAATGGTAAGACGGGCGGACACTTAACATAACACCTGGTTTATCAGACGGACGTCTGGATAATCGCCCGTCTCACCAAGCAGACGTCTGGTGCACCGCATGTAAAAGTCGAACATAAATGTAGAATGGGTTTTGCTGGCAGTGATTATTGATGAATTGAAATGGCCGTGAATAATCTCTGAAACTGTTGATGGAGCTCGTGATGATTGATTATGATCATTAATGGTTGGGAGAACATTCAGTTCATGGCAGTTGTTGGTTGATAGTTGAGAAGATGGAAGAGCTCGAGTGTGAAACAGGGCAGTAAATGGTGTTGATACAGCAGAATTGAGGAGTAATTGAAGATTGGGCTCGAGTGATTCAATAATAGCAGTTGGAGTTAATGATTATGATCGAGATAGTGAGACTTAAATAATGGGCAGTGATGGTGGTCGAGATAGAGATTCAGTCTGGATGTTTTGAAAAGGAGATAGAGGATGAGTCAGAGAGAATAAGTAAGAATTGATGAGACTGTTGAGAGACTTGTGGCTAACCTGGCATTGAACGGTGGTATATAGGATCTAATGATGATCATGGACGAGAAGTCGAGGCTGTTGAAGTGAACTGATGGAGTCTGTGATGTTTCTTTTGGTCGAGAATTAATGAGTTGCCATTAGCAGCGAGAAAATAGGAAGGAGTTTGAACTGATGCCGTACAAGTATGATGAATGGTGAATGTGGTACGCGTAGGAGACCGTTAGAAGAGTTTAGATTGGATTAGAACATTGGGTTGATATAGATTTGGAAGTTGACAGCAAAGACAAGGAATATGTACAGAGTTTATAGCTGGAAATATAGACGGAGAAGTGAACCTGTGCCGTTGGTTTGAAGGATCTATGGAGAGGATTTTAGATGTTTTAAGTGTGTGTATACAATTTAGAAGACTTGGGTCTTAAACTCTCAGGTGCTCGTCTAGAGTACCGCCTAAAACAGGGTTTACACATAGCCACGCTTATAGGAGGAGAATCATAGGCGGACGTTATAGGGTGCCGCCCACACTCCGGCGGAGGTCTAGCATTCCGTTTCAATGGGATGGTCATTTGGTTACCGCCTGTTAGTGGGCGTGATCCTAGACGCACGTTTCATCATACGGATCCTTGGTTGAACGCTTTATCAGACGGAGATTTGGTTAACGCCCGTGTTTTGAAGCGTTACGCTAGAGGAGCGCCTGCCATTAGACGATTCACTACACGCCCGCCTAGAATCAGATGGTTTCCTACATGGCCGCTCGACTATAATTCGTTTGGTCCGGATTTCAAACCATTTTTGGTCGTGAACAGTAGAAAAACCGGACCAAATACCATTTATGTTCGTTCCATTGCGTATGGTTTTTGACGGACCAAAGTCTATAAATGAATTTGGTCCGTTTTAGGGAAACTGTAACGGTGCAACTACCCTATCGACTAAAAACCAAATTTTGTTTGGTCTTTGGCTTAAAAACCACAGCGGTAGGAGAGCAAATTTTACTCGCACGCTTTTCTTGGTAACCGTATGATACAAGGCGTTCTCTTAATGGGCCGAATATAACACGCACGGTTAGCTATCCTAGCGTATGTTGTATTGTCGTTCACTTAGAAGAGCGCGCAACTATACGCTCATCCGAATGAGCACCAAATATAATACGGTCAGTTAACAATACTATGATTGAGCGTGTAGTTGGGTGGCCGAATTACGAGAGACGACTTCATAGAAGGTCGTAATAATTGTTGCGTCTAGTTGGGTGGCCGTATCACGAGATACGCTGTCGATGAAAGACGCTTATCTCTGAAACGAACACCCAGTTGACCGTTTTAATGTTTTGGCAGTTACTCTACGTGAACGTATACAACTTCGCAGCGCACCTAAGTGACCGTATGGAACAACGGCCAGTTAGGAGACCGATTGTACATGGGGAGGCTCACTAATTAACCGTGAGACAGAGGGGCGGCTTCGTAAGTGGCCGTGTACATTAATTGTTTTGGGAGTAGCTCTAAGTGACCGTGTGTAACTAGGGAGTTGCTCTAAGTGACCGTATGGGTTGAGCGGCTAGCTAGGAGACCGATCAAGAATGATGCGGCTTATTAAGGGACCGTGATACACGGGGGCGGGTTGGTAATTGACCGTGTGGTAGGGTTTATAGTTATGTTGGAAGAGGCTATGAACATTTTCTTCTTTACTTACAGAAGAACGGCAGCAGGAAAAGAAGAACATGGTTAATCCTTCACCCACTCAATCAAAGGTAAAAGCTTTCTTCCACACTATCCTCTAGCTTTTTGTGATTGCTATTGATTGTTGAGAACGAAAAATGATGAAATTGATAAAACTGTGATTGCCGCCGTAGAAACCCTTTGATTGCCGCCGTAGAGAAACCCTGTGATTGCCGCCGTAGAAACCCATTTATGAAATTGATAAAACTATGATCTTATTTCGAAATGTTAAGATAATCTTTAACATTTTGTGTTTTAAAATGTTAAGAGGAAAAATCAGAGCAGGTTAATTCATCTGTACATTTTATTTTTCGTGCATTTTCACTAATTTATGTTCCACTGCCCTAAGATTTGTTGGAGGTAACAACTCTGTCAGTCTCTCTTAAATCGTCATATATTGTTCAATTTGAGTCACATAGCCATCTTTCTGGCCTCTTTTGTACCGCACATTGCACGCATGTAAGGAAATCGAGTTTGGGTTTTAATTTTTCATGAGGTTTTATTGAGAGAATGGTTTGGAACTTATTGATTAGCTTAGAAATGTGGGGTTCAATTAATCCGGATGTTTTGAGTAAAGGTGAAACTATAATTTTGAAAATAGAACTTATTGTTAAAGTTTTTGTGGTTTTGCATTTTATTTTTCAGTTATATTTGGTACCAAAAAATAGAATTTGGAAAATCAATCCTCTAAATGTTCGAAATCCATTTAGTGGATTTAGGTTCAGTACTTTTGAGTTTTGGTTCAGCTATTGCATTCATTATAATCTTTTGTTATGTTAAGGAAAAATAAGGAGTAATATTATTTTTCACTTGAGTTGACAATTTTTTTGAAATAGATGTTGAGGAAAGCTGCCTCTTGATTTGTTGGTGGGAAAAAAAGGAACAAAAAAGCAACAACATCGGAGGACCCATTAGTAGATCAGGTGCCTGAAGGAATGAACGATGATGTTGGCCTGGTAATGGTGGAAGATGACGCCCACGCTTCCTGTAATATGAGTCTCAGGGCAGACCCAAAGACCAAGTACATGCATCGCGGGTCTATAAAATCGGTCCAACAACATTATCATGTTATATCTGAGCACTTCCCTAGAGCTGCTATTATTATCGAAAAGGAAGGATGGACGCGATTGTTGACAATGGAGTTTGGCGAGTCGTCACATGCAATGATAGACTACATCGTCGAGCGTTTCTGGGATACCACAAATACCTTCCACTTTCCATTTGGTGAAATGGGGATTACACCTTTGGACTGGATTATGCTGACGGGATTAGTATTGCTGTTGGAGGGCCCATTCCATATGACAACATCAAATATTCCTTTGAATATGTACAAGAACATATTTTCCCGGATCTACTATACAATGAAGGCTGTAATATAGCAGGACAATCTCCGCAATGGATATCAGATTCCATGACAGTGTCCTTTTTGGCCTCATACTTTAAAAAGGAGAAGTTGGTAGAGGCGAAAGGAGATGACAAACTTGCAACACAAATTGCGCGATCCTTCTGGATGTATGTTTTGGGTCAATTTTTCTTCTCAAATGCAAAGAACTACATCGATGCCGGTTGGTTAGCTGCTTTTGATGATATAGATAAAGTTGGCACTTATGACTGGGGTGGTGCCGGTTTTTCCAAACTCTTGAGCACACTTGGCGCAGCCGGTAGGCGAACAAAGTCACTAACTGGATCGTGTCAGATATTGGAGGTAAATAACTTTCCTTACAATATTATTTAAATGGGTATTTGGTGGTAACTTAATTTTTTTTTTGTTTTCTTGAAACTGAAGTTCTGGGGGTATGAGTATCTGGGCATACTTCGACCTCATATGCCATCCGTTGAGACAGAAATGGTGTGGCCAAGATGTTCGCGTTGGAAGAGTTCACGAATAAAGAAAAATGATATTCTCCGTGCAAGGGTTCTTCTAAACGAATTGACGGCCGACGATGTAACATGGTCCCTGTGGGATACCTGCATTGCAGCAAAAATCACAGCAAACATCGAGAATGAAATATTCCGTAGAGCGCTGCAGGTCACGGATAGACGCATTGTATTTAGTTGGCTTGGCACTGTGAGTTTACAATTTATGTTTTTAGTTGTGATTATTTATTCAGTTCATATTTTATTTTACTGGTGTATGGGTCATAATTATTAACTATAAACAGTATAACGTTTACCTCGGAGAACGGTTATGGGCCCAAATCTTTGGTCGCTGAATATCAATAATTCCACTTACATGACTTGTCATTTTTTTCTTTATATCTATAGTCTATTCTGTGGCAGAGTCTTAATTAATTAATTGCAGGATTGTATTACAACTATAAAATGAACACATGTACAGTAAAACCTCTATAAATTAATACTCGATAAATTAATAACCTCGATAAAATTAATAATTTGTCCAGTCCCAACTTGGGACCAGTATAAAATTGGACCCCAATCGATAAAATAATAAGATAATAACTTTTTTGAAATCCCAGTTTATATATATTGGTCCCAATGAAACTATAAATTAATAATTACTAAAAGATTCCAAATTCTAAGATTGTCTACTAAAAAATGAATCTATAGTCATTTGTTTTTTGTTGAACTTCAAATCTGTATTGAGTTCATCTTTAAATCTCCTCATTGCACTTAAGAGTTGGGGCATTGTCTTCTCGTATTGCAACAAAAAGTTGTGAAGAGTTGTTGCCGCTTGCAATGCTTCTTTCCGAGTGAACGGTTCCAAAGCTATTGAATCATCCTTAACTTCGTCATCGACCGGATTTTGAATGGTATCCGCCATAATTTCTTCAATGCTTTGAACCTCGTAACATTCATTATTTTCACCAGGATAATATAGCAAGTGATTCACATCCATTTTGTGCCGATAATGCATACCTGTAATCAAGTTCTCAAGCTCACGAATGTCTTCCCCAGAATTTACATCGTTTAAATCACTTGAGCCGGTTGGATTCGCCGAACGAATTTTACAGTGTCGAAAGCAATTTGCTATGGCCTCTTGTTGCACATTTCTCCAAGCTGAGACGGCCAAATTGATAGCATCTAAAACATTAATCTTTTCAAGTTGTTTTGTTGCAAGTGAATGGTCAGCTTGTAACCTGTAAAACAAACCAGTTTCATCCATATTAAAAACATCTTTCATAGGAAATTGATCAATTTTTTCCCTTATAGACTCCAATTTCTTCTCCATGTCATGTGTGTCGACTGAGCCACTTTCTCCGAACGGCTATATGATTTGATACCATGCCTTAACTTAAATTTCTCAAGCCATCCTTGTGAAAGTTTATGCTCTGAAGAATCCTGTGGATATAAAAGCTTCAGCGCCTCAACCGCCTTCTCTATGATTAGCTCTCCTGTTATATTCACACGCTCTTGATGTTGGAGAAACCATTCATAAACAACTTTCTCCATGTCCGGGTACATGGCTGGTTTGTGACGCTTGGAAGATCCACCTTTGTCAAAGTCAGCTGATAGGAACTCTGATGATCGCTTGAGAGTTTTTGATATTGTTCCTTGACTAACTTTCAAATTGAAAGTTTTGTCAACCCACTGCACCAAATCTTGTTAAGTGCATCCTTGGTGATCTCTCTTACACTCGCATAACAATTTTCGTTGTTGATCTGTCATTGTTGATTTTTGAACACCTTTTAGTTTAGGAGCCATAGTTGATGTGATTTTAAAAATTTTCAATGGACATTTTATAGTGATCAATTTCTAACCATGTTTAATGTACTGCGTTGGTACCATGGACCAACTTTTTGGTACCATGAACTAACTTTTTACTTATTCAAAAACAATGAACTTGACAAATTCAAATTAATTTGGGAATGTACATTCATAAAATGTGCCTTGGAACTTGTTTTTGTAATTTATTTTTCATCTCTAACTAATATACATTGTAACTAGTACATTAGACTTGGAAATTTAAAAGTAATACGTAAAACCTCTTTAAATTAATAAATTATTAATTTATCGATATAATAATATCTCGCTAAATTAATAAAATATCCCGGTCGCAACATTATTAATTTATAGAGGTTTTACCGTATTCTACAATGTAAACCAACCCAAAACTACTTAACTTGCGAAAACTAGAAACATCCCAAAACTACAAACCTTCACAACTAATGGCAGGCAACCAAAACTTCAATATGTATGGTGAATCTTCTTCTTCCCCTTCTTATATTCCTAATGATCAGTTAACCTATCTTCGTCGTCTGAAGATGAATTTACTCGCAAATCAGACTCATCAGATGAAGAATCAATGGCTCTAAGGCAAAATGACCAAGCAATCAATTTGGGGTTGATAGCTTCATATAGACTGGCCAGATACCCGAATCGAAATTCAAAGAGATCGTGAAATCGGAGCAAGGAAGCTAAGCTATGGAGAGATTACTTTTCCAGGAACCCTTTTTTTTCCTCCCAATGTGTTCCGGAGGAGATTTAAAATGCGAAGACAATTGTTTAACCGCATATTGGGGGATGTGGTAGCAATAAACCCGTATTTCGTTCAAAAAAGGGATGCGGCCGGCCGCCTAGGGTTAACCCCACACGTGAAGATTACGGCTGCAATTCGCATGTTGGCGTATGGATGCGCAGCGGATACAATAGATGAATACTTACGCATCGGGGAAAGCAATGTACTGCAAGCAACACGGAAATTTTGTTTGACTATTGTCAGGTTATATGAGGAGGAATATTTGCGGAACCCCACCCCTGCAGATATTCAACTGTTGCTTGAGCAGAACAAGGCAAGGGGATTTCCTGGGATGCTTGGCAGTATAGATTGTATGCATTGGAAATGGGATCGATGCCCATCTGCCGAATCAGGGGCTTACAAATCATACAAAGGCGATGAAAGTATTGTTTTAGAGGCAGTGGTTTCACAGGATCTATGGTTTTGGCATGCATTTTTTGGTATGCTTGGTTCAAACAACTATATCAATGTCTTGAACCGTTCTTATATTTTCAAAAACGTTATCGAAGGGAAGACACCACCAGTGAACTTCGAGGTTAACGGGAACTATTATGATATGGGATACTATCTTGGCGATGGGATATACCCTAAGATAGCAACCATTATCATGTCGATCAAGCATCCAGATTCACAAAAAAAATGCAAATTCTCTTCTATGCAAGAGGCTTGCCTAAAAGATGTGGAGCGAGGCTTTGGGGTATTGCAAAACCAATTTGCAATCGTTAAACAACCTGCAAGAATGTGGAATTTCGACACACTTGCATATATAATGAAAACTGTTATTATACTCCAAAATATGATTGTGGAGGATGAACGTATACCCGGGGATTGGCCACATGAATATGACCAAGGCCGCAACCATGCACCAGTTACTATTTCACGTCATCGAACTGCTCAACTATCAAGGATGTCATAACACCACCGCCGACTTGCAGTACATAGCAAAGAAAAGCACATTCAATTACGAAATGACTTGATCGAACATATATGGTCTGATTTCGGTGATGTATGAAAGTCAAATGCCGATATGTATTGTGGGTATATCTAATGTGAACCATCCGGAGACACCACTCATATGAAAACGAGTTATCTTAAATTGTGCTGCTTTTTCAGTGATAATAAATGACTTACTTGGTGTTTCATGACTCAAAAGTTAAAATTTTCATTAATTAAAAGGAAAATTACAAGCCCAGATTAATACTGATTTAGGTAATCCGAGATTCTCTTCTTTTCTGTAAAATCTCTTGTTTCCTAATTTCAATCCACTCTTTTGTTGCGGCATCTAATAGGGAGACGTCTGTCATCATTATTCGATACTCCTCTTTCACTAAGCGATACTCCTCCATTGATGCAAGCTCGGCATCTCTCTGATCAATCTTCCTTTTAGCATTTTCGTTATAACTATTGTTGAAGTTTTTTTGGTTGTTAATAATTATATCCAAAGCTTCTGCTTGGGAAATAGATTTTCCTCTCCCCGTTTGCTTTAGGCTTTTTGACTCTTTTTTTCCCATTGGTCGTGGATACGTGTTAGGTATATCTCCTATATCTTCGTTTCCACTCCATTGGGCTTGGCTAGATGAAGGTCTTTCCGGGTTATCATCGCTACCACCAGAATAATCTTCGGCTTGGGATGAATCGAAAACAGCGGTTGATCGCCGTGAATATGTTATGTTCTCTAACATAATTGCGTAACACTCTTCATGCTTAAATTGTTTACCTCCATTAGCTTCTTTGAACAGCCTCTTTACTTCTTGAACCTGTGTATCGTTGTTTACAAAAATAATTAGTGCATGACATACAATTCAAAACGCGACTAAGGGTGCTTAAAAATTAAGTGTTGCCTTACCTTTGTATCAGGGCCACATCCAGTGTGGTGCTGACGTTCTACTTCTGCCTCCTTTGCAGAGTATAGAGCCACATCTTTACTTATTCCCTGAAATCGTTTTTGAATGGAGGTCCAACTACGATCAGCCATTGAAGGTATAACTTCTTTCATTCTATCTTTGATGCGAGACCATAATTTGTCTTCTGATTGATCGGTACCAACAGTACAATCTTGAGATACTGATAAAGAATTCTACACATGGTTACATCTTCATTTGTACTAAAATTTGGACCTCTGGGTCTTGGTGCCATTTCGAAATTAATAATACTGAACAAAAACTAATTGGACAGAATAAAAATGGAAAATCAGATCAACAAAAATTATTGGAAAATAATGACGAACTGACCAGAATAGAGAACAATAGGAATACGAATGAAATATGAAAAGATGGGGTAGATGAAACAGAACAAGTAAACCAACTAATTTATATACATCAGTTTACTAGATGTTGTAAAATTTTCTCAACGGTTCTCAACGGTAAAATTTTCTCAACGGTTATCAGAATCGCAGTCGGCTCACTAAGGGACCGTTTGAAATCCATATGGTTTCCTAACAAACCGTCTGAACAGCTGCTCCAACGGTAACAAATTTGAACCCCGGCGGCCACTTAGGAGACCGTGCAATATATGAATGGTTTGATAGGAGGCCGTATGATGAAACACGGCTAGCGGCCACTTAGGAGACCGTCCAATATATGAATGGTTTGGTAGGAGGCCGTATGATGAAACACGGCTAGCTAGGAGACCGTACGTTGTGTTGCGGGTTCCAGGGATGCCGTATGAAACAGGCGTCCCCCTAATTAAACGTATACATCCCATACGGTTCCCAGGAAAAACGTATATGGGTAGGAGTTCTTCTATCACACAGTATGTTTTGGACGGTATTTTATTGAAGCGCGGAAGTGTGAAGCGTCGAGCCAGAACACCGTGTAGTGAAGTGCTACTGTAATGTTTCGTATCTTCAAGGGCGTTGTTGCAGCTAACCGTATTATGAGGCGTATACTTAGCTGACCGAAATACCACACGTTTCTCTAGGGATACTTCTGATATAAATACACTTCTCTAGATGAACGTATTCGGCATTCGCTATCTCACATGGCCGTGCGAGTATAATTAGAATTCAGAGAAAAGTTACTCCGATACTGTAGCAAATCTGGACTAAAACATAAATATGATCTCCGTTGCGGCTGCAAACTGGCGAGTAAAGAGAAAATTTTCTCTTCTCTCTTTACTCTACTCGTCCGTTACAATTGCTCTTATACTCTTACCATTATGGATGTCTGACGACAACATCCGCTGAACTATGCTTGGCAATCGCCATAAAAATATGATTAAACCCAGTAATTAATGATGTCAATTATTATTATAAACTAACGTGACAAACCTGTAACCTCAGGATAAGCTCTTAGAGATAGTAATCCCGCGTGTCCCTCTATACATATACTTCACAGTAGCACCTCCAACATAGTTTACATATTTCGCAAGCCTTTGAGATGCCTGCTCGAGCTTCTTTGTCTCCTGGACTTCTAAATGCCGGCTCTAATTAATGGAACCATAATGCGATGTCAGAAAACATCTTATTTCTAAATGTCTCAGATTTTTAAAATTTAGAAAAATGTCTCAGTCTGTTCATATTTTCGTTAAATATACACGTACGATCGTCACATGTTAAAATTTGGATGTTTTGACATCTTTATATTGAAATTATATGCAAAAATTGGGGGTTTGTTGTTTGAAATTGATAAAAAAATTTCAGATTTTAACATGTATATCAGGGCTAAAATGGATAGGGATCTTATATTTCACGAAAATATTAACAAATTGGAGCATTTTTTTAAATTTTAAAAATCCGGGACATTTCTTCAAAATAACCTTCCATTTTAAGGTATTTCTCGATATCTTCCGAATCAAGATATGCAGGCTTAATGGAAACAATAATGCCTGTAGTAGGCTAAAGGTTTTGATATTTTCCAAACGTAATGTCTTACTATTTTCATGATTAAATCATTCTTAAATCTTAATGTGACACGACTACTGCATGTCCAAGGAAAGACCAGAATAACCAAGTCATCTAGGAAACCCTAATTTAGAACTATCTCAACAGAAAATGGTGTGATTTAATTTTAGAAATGCAAGATGAATTGAAACAACCAAATGCAGGAGTGAATTGCTCGTAATAGTTTGGTGATGCTGACAAAAAAATTCATTATTGTAACTTATAAGATTTTTCAGCATACATAGAAGATTCGTAGCGTGTCGGTGAACGAAAAAAAATCACACTTGGATCATGAGCCACTACAAAAAAAAATGGGTTTAAACGACTACTCGTTTTAAGTCGCTTAAAGCCCCTTTTAAGTTGCTATGACCGTTATAGCGACTAAAAGTGGCACTCGCTCCGTTGGTTGCCCAAAGCCATGTATGTCAAAGTCTTGAGCGACCATGCAATCGCTCTAGTAATAAACCAACTTACCTAAAGCGAGTACTTTTCTCATTGCTTAACATTTAGACCAACTAACATGGAGCAAGTAAAACTATGATCGCTTAACATGTAGACCAACCAATGTAGCAAGTAAACTACCAATCGCTTCAGATATACCAATCATTCTAAAGCAAGTAAAATACTTAGTTGATAGATACATGGATCAACTCGACCTAAATTTGCTTGGTTAAGGTTTTAAGCGATCAAATTATTTTGCTCGCTAAAAGCGATTTCTGATTTTGATTGGTCTGAAGTTAGTTGCTCAAGCTTTTGAGGTAGCAAAGTTTTTAAACTACCTAGTTGGAAGAGCTATTAAACTACCTAGTTGGAAGATATATAGAGTTTGAAGTTACTTAGTTAAGGTTTTAAGCGATCAAATAATTTTGCTCGCTAAAAACAGATTGGCCTAAAGTTGATTGCTTAAAGTATTAAGCAATCAAATTATTTTGTAATCGGATTGCTTAAAGTTTTAAACGAGAAGATTTCTTTGCTCACTAAAAAAAAATTCTGATTTAGATAATCCTAAATTATAATTGTAATTAACAATTAATATTAAACATTATCACTAATTAAGATTAAATAATTAAAAATAAATAACAAAATCAAATTAAAATTAATACTAAAAACAATTATGAACCAAATTAAAATCATAATTGATTAACTTTGTTATTAATGAATTCAATTTAAAGTATTATTTAGTCAAAAAAATTACAATCATTTAGTCTCCAAGGGAGTTGATTCAGTATTACAAGCTATGAATTGAATGTATATTTTCACACAATGTCATATCCATCTTTGTAGTACTTCAGTAACGTATCCAAAGGAACTTCAGGAGAATGTGCTTCATTCAAAAGCTCAATCCCCAATAGAGCGAATGTGCTTCATTCAAAAGCTCAATCCCCAATAGAGCTGGATCGCTTCCATACCTGCAAATGAAAAATGACATACTAATTAGGAGGTGCAGATAGAAATTCTATATGCTCATTCACAATAAGCAATTGTCAATACATAAAGACTGTTGTAAAAGCAGTTATTATGTCCAGAGATAAACATATTTTACTTGGAAGCTAGGAATTCTATAGCATCAAGGATTTGCTTGATATTATCTGATATCATCCAAGAACCATCACGACTAGAACTGTGATCCATTCCATTTTGGAAACAAACCTTGTTTCATCCGCACTGTAGAACATGATCATACAACCCTATCCTAGTGCATCATAGTGAACATCGATCCAAGATTATCATACAACAAGAAAAATTAAGAGATTCACTTACCAATAGGTTTGGCATGGATAGTTTTTGAACTACTGAATCCAATGATATCAGACACGCTAACTCTTCCCTGTAACACAAGAAAAAAACACTTTATACACTTTCCAGAGGGAGTTACTAGTTGCTAATATAGACGAATTAACACTGTAAACAACATTCCCACAACCACCGATTATTAGCTCAGACAGACCACATTCATTAACCCTCATTTAGTTGATTGTAAGTCTTCTTCTTTTCCACACAAAAGCGTCCATAGTCAAATAGAGACAAAAAAGAACAAATCCACATGTTATAAAACTCGACTTAAATAACTCGACTAAACTTGATAGAGAGAAACTTCATAAAGCCAGTGTTCATCAATAACACTGTAAGTAGCTGGCCACAAAAAAAATTGGCAGTTCACTGGCAAGCCAAATACCAATGTCTATGAAACAATTATAAACAAGAATCCGTTATAATTTATTTCTGGGATTGGCATGACGATACCTTAAAGATGTTTAAACCTTGCAACTCCATTTTTTCCCCTGCCTGTCTGCATAATAACCAAAAATATAAATCAAATCCAGTAAGCTAAAATTATAAATCAAATCCAGTAAGCTAAAAGACTGAAACAAAAACCCTATCACTAACCTTAAATTCTATCAACAATCTCTAAACCCCCACTGATTCAGTGTCTGGTCCTACTTCTAGTCATGCATAACATTCTCATCAGATGCTTCGGTGGTGGATATCAACCCTGTAATGACTGATACACCTTCTCAACCTGTTCTTTTATCAGTCGATGAATTTGATGGTGCACCTGAAGAATCAAATAGATCAAATGAGGATGGTTTCGAGTCAAAAGCAGAAAAGCACGGAACTAAATCCGCCAGTACATGGATGGAAGATGATGAGAAGAATCTTATGAATCTTGGGGAATCTAAAACAGAGAGGAACCAGAGATTGAAGAGTTTGATGGCTAGGAGAAAAACAAGGAAAAAAATGTTGAGAATGGTGGCTGAAAAGAGTTTGATTGACTTAGACTTAGGGTTTGAAATTAGATTTAGGGTTTCCTGCTCCTTGAAAAGACCTAATAAATCAAACAGAGAAAAAAGTAAGAATTATGATACCAAAAATAACTCATATGTAATAAAAAAAAAACTACTGAAACTGAAATTTAAGTTCATAGATTCACTTAGTGGAAGTTCAGCATAAGTATATGTAGAAGTTAAAAAACATCACTTCTACTACTTCGATCATGTTTCCTTCTTTTTTTTTGTTGCAGAAGTAGTAGAATGACATGAGTTAAGGTTTACAGAGCAAAGGGAGAAGGTGGGAGGAGGACGAGAAGGAAGTAGAGATTAGGTTTAGTGATTTTCTCTCTCTTCTATGGTTATATATGAAAAGTTAATCTTTACCTCGAGTAACTGATAAAAGAGATTGACGGACATGATTTTTTGTTTGTGTGTTCCCCACGTGTACCTTAACTCAGTTGTAGTGTAATAGAGCTAGACGATCATTACCTTCGAAACCAATTTAATTGGACCACTAAGATCTGATGGTTAGATTATTTCCATGTGTCAAAAACAAAAAACATTGAACGGTTCTCACAGTTTTAATAATAGGTGGTGCAGATTCGGTGTCATACGGATCTTAAAAGGTTTTGGATGGTCCAGATTCGGTGTCATACGGATTGAGAAAAATGAGTAAGTTAAATGTGTGCTTCTCTTTGTGTTAAAAAGGAAAATTTGAACGGTGGATAAGCCACCTCATACAGATCATGAAGGTTTTGGATAGTCCAGATTTGATGTTGGATTATCATACGGATTAAGACAAGTGTCTGAGTTAAACTATATCAATTTTCATCAATTTCACTCGATTTCACTCAATTTTTTATCGAACCGACTTGAATACACTCAATGATGATCGATCTTACTCAAACTATATCAATTTTCATCAATTTCACTCGATTTCACTTAGATTTATTGAATTTTATTCAAACCCAATCAAACTTATTCATTTTATTATCGATCTTACAAATCTAATGATATCAAACTATGATTTCATCAATCTCACTAAAATTCACTCAAATTTTTATCGAACCGACTTGAATACACTCAATGATGATCGATCTTACTCAAAGTATATCAATTTTCATCAATTTCACTCGATTTCAGTTAGATTTATTGAATTTTATTCAATCTCAATCAAACTTATTAATTTTTTTATCGATCTAATAAATCTGACGATATGAAACTATGATTTCATAAATCTCACTAAAATTCACTCAATTTTTTATCGAACCGACTAGAATACACTCAATTTCACTCGATCTTACTCAATTATATCAATTTTTCATCAATTTCACTCGATTTCACTTTGATTTATCGAATTTTATTCATTCTCAATCAATTTTATTCATTTTGTTATCGATCTAACAAATCTAACGATATGAAACTATGATTTCATCAATCTCATTAAAATTTACTCAATTTTTTATAGAACCGACTTGAATACACTCAATTTTGATCGATCTTACTCAAATTATATCAATTTTTCATCAATTTCACTCGATTTCACTTAGATTTATTGAATCTTATTCAATCTCAATCTATATGATTCATTTTGTTATCGATCTAACAAATCTAACGATATGAAACTATGATTTCATCAATCTCACTAAAATTCACTCAATTTTTTATCGACCCGACTTGAATACGATCAATTTTGATCGATCTTACTCAAATTATATCAATTTTTCATCAATTTCACTCGATTTCACTTAGATTTATTGAATTTTATTCAATCTCAATCAATCTTATTCATTTTGTTATAGATCTAACAAATCTATTGATCTAACAAATCTAACGATATGAAACTATGATTTCATCAATCTCACTAAAATTCACTCAATTTTTTATCGA
>JAJJMC010025361.1:2223870-2249931 GCA_023531435.1 Papaver californicum | reverse complement strand
CATCTTTAGGTTATTTAGTCTTTTTCTTACTCCTGAAATTTTCTAGAGTTAATTAGAATCATTATTTTCTAAAATCATTACCTTCACAAGTTCGAGAATCGAACCTTTATTTACCACTTTCTAAAATCACATCATTGGGTACTCATCATTCGGGTCTTCATTTATCAGCAGAGCGTAACTATCCTTGATCTCTACTTACTTTCCTTCTATTTTGTTCATTGAAATGTAGGTAATATACATGTTTATGTTCAAGGGGATGGAAGAACTGAACAACATTGTGGAACATGTGAAACAATGTCATCATATCATTGGGAATTATTTGATGGGGAACGAAGGACTTGTGCAGGATGTTGGGACCAAGGTTCAAAAAGTCTCTGACTTCCTTATGAAGTTCTACACCAACTACTTCTAAATCTGAGAACAAGACCTACCCATCCTGCTTGTTCGGCTTCTCCTATATTTTGTCCTGGCCAATATCAGATTACATGTTTTTTTGTTTTTCTTTTGTCATGTAAACTTCAGGAATAAAATCAGACATTTGAAACTCTTGTTTGTGTTTCATCAAAAGTAAAAAGAAACTTTTGTCTGTCACGTTTTATGTGCTCAATCAATTTTATTTCTTATTCAACTTTAGGTTGCTTATTTGATTTTATTTGGTACGATAATTGAGATAAATCGGACTGAGTACAAAAGATAGGATTAAAACTTTGTATTTTTTGACAACGAATTTCTACTTGTTATGGTAAATTTGTAGATAAATTGTTATTAAAAGGTAAAATAGATTTGATAAACACACTGAAACAAAATATGTTATAATTAAATTATAATCAATTTAGACGACTCATGTTAATTTTTATTTTCAATTTGTGTATCCAAACATTTGCTCATAGTGAATCAAAACAATGATTCAAACAAGTTTTCATGTTTCTATTAAACAAATCCTAATAAGATTGTTAGATTACTACTAAGTTCTCAAATGTCTACTTCAAAAACTGATTTCTCTTTTGAAATGGTGGTGGCGGCTAAAACTTAGTTGCTGGGAAAGGTTTTACCAAATAATTGTCTTTTGAACATGTGGTAGTGGCTTAAACTTAGTTGTTGAGAGAGGTTTCAGCAACCAATTCATTTTCTGTTGCTACGAGTTTGTGCCTCAAAGTGAATAGCTACATGATCACTTTTTTAGATGCTACAAGTTACTTGAAAAATGGATCTAGCAATTAAACATATTTGGTTGTGGCTCAAACTTAGTTGCTGAGAGAGGTTTGAGCAACCAATTTATTATGTTGTTGCTACGAGTCGGTGCCTCAAACTGAATAGCTATATGATCAACTTTTAGCTGCTATAAATTACTTGAAAAACGGATCTAGCAATTAAACATATTTGATTGTGGCTCAAACGTAGTTGCTGAGAGAGGTTTGACCAACCAATTTATTTTGTTGTTGCTACGAGTCGGTGCCTCAAAGTAAATAGCTACATGATCACTATTTTAGTTGCTATAAATTACTTGAACAAAGAATCTAGCGATTAAGTATATTTTTTCGTTGCTAAATAATAGTGGACACATGTTTATTGCCACCAAAATTTCGGGCAGTTGCAAGTTTAGACGCTTAAACTATTTAAGCGACTAAATTTCCGAGCTCTTGCTAATATTTTAGACGCTTAAACAAGTTTTTCTTGTAGTAAGCAACTGCAATTATATTTGTAAAATACTAAAATCACTAACATCAATTTTAACTATCAGTAATAGAATGACTAGCATTTTTGGAAAATCATCAACATATTATTAATTACTTACTACCAGTAGAATGGTGATAATTAATAGTGGTGATCGCCGGGTATTAATAGCCAGCTACGACAACAAAGAAGGTGCATTGCACCAAAGTGATTATTCTAAGTTCAAAGTACTGCATTTTAAGACTGAATCAACTGGTAACCATTAAGTATATCCTACATCATCACTCGTTGAGATATATCATTCTCATTTTCCCTTTCATCGTTAATACTAATTCATATATATTACAATTAGTTTTCTTTTGATCTCTCTTTTAGGAAATAGAGAGATCAAAAGCAAATCACGCATTGATATAATACGGGTGCCTTATAGTGGTTGTCTCCCTTGTAGTTTTTTCTAGCCATTGGACTAACTTTACTGGATACAAACATTTACCCGGTACATAGAGATGATATATTTTCGTCAAGCATGACCAAATCAAGGCTCACTCATGGAAATTCAATACAATTTCCTAATTTAAGATTACTCTACAGTACACTCACAGATTACTCTATAAAACACTGACAGATTACTCTATAGAACACTTACATGATTAGGATACTTCTTTGCCTTTCGGTTTTTCGATCTAGATCGATTAATTAGTAGGAGTTGGGTGCAACTAGTGCAGATCATACCTCCAAGTTGTCGATGATATTGGCTTGGTGTAATGTACTATCGAAAACTACTCTATCCCATTCAGACCTTGTTGGGTACAATGGGTGCAGATCATAGCTCCTACCATCCACTGAAAGGCTTCATGCGAAGAGAGTGATTTAATTATTACTTGAAAACTTACCTACAGGTATTGTACATAGTGAATGTTGGTTGATTTAAATATACTTCATTTCTGTAATATGGAGTTGTCTCGACATTAGGCACTGGGCTAGGGAATAAATGATTCCTAATTCACGAGAAATCGATGTTCAAGTTAATGCTTGTTTTGTTTTGTTTGTTTTTTTCTCCTTTTTGTGGATACCTTGTTTCTATCAATGTGTAAGATAATTTCTTGGAATGTCAACGGTCTTGGAGACCCGGATAAGCACTCAAAATTAAAAAAGCTTGTGAAACGGTGGAAGCCAACTATACTCATGAATCAAGAGACGAAGCTTAAGGCTTGCACTGAGAACATTGTGCGCCAATGTTGGGGTGCAACTCCTTATAAGTGGATTGCATTTCACTCTTATGGAAGATCGGGAGGTATTTTATTGATTTGGAATTCGGATTTGGTCAAAGTGGAAGACTTTCTTGAAGGTACTTTTTCCATAAGTATTTCTTGCTGAAATTTGGAGGATAATTTTCATTGGGCTTTAGTTGGTGTTTACGGTCATTCTAATATGAATGAAAAAAAAAGTTCTCGTCTGGAAATCGCTACTTTGCATAGTTATTGGGATGGAATACCTTTGTGTTTTGGTGGTGACTTCAATGCGATTAGATTTATGGAGGAGAGAAGGGGGTGCCGTAGAATCTCAAATTATATGAAACTCTTCAATGACCTTTGTAATGATCTTGATATTGTGGACGTGCCTCTCTCCGGTGCCAAGTATACTTGGGGTAGACCGCCAAATAAGAAGAGCAAGATCGACCGCTTTCTCGTCACTTCGGATTGGGAAAATCATTTCCCAAATATTGTTCTCAAGCGCCTTGCAAGACCTTTTCGGATCACTTTCCTATCGAGTTAGGCTCCTTGGATTCGGATTGGGGTGCTTTCCCTTTTCGTTTTCAATTAGCTTGGCTTGAAGACACTAACATAATTCCCTTAATGAAAGCATGGTAGGAGTCTTTTTCCTTTGTAGGTACGGCCGACGAATGTTTTGCAAAGAAGCTAAACGCTTTAAAGGAGAATTTGAAGGTGTGGAACAAATAAGTCTTTGGTTGCATTGAAAAGGCCATAGATACGGCTCTTACCAAGATGAAAGATTTGGATGATCTAGATGATGGGAGGGGTCTCACCGTAGATGAAGAAGACTTGCTTGTGACGGCTAAGGTGGATTTCGAGTTGGCTCATAGGCGACAAAGCGTAATGTTGAGACAAAAATCTAGAATTAGATACTTCAGAGATGGAGATTGCAACACAAGATTTTTTCATAGAATTGTGAAGGGTCATAGAGCTTCAAACAACATCACCAACCTTCGTATAAATGGTCGATGGACCAGAAACAAAGAGAAAATTAAGTTGGGCATTGCAAATTATTTTGAGCTCGCATTTAAGGAGACATCAAACTTTCGTCCAAGAATCAAAAATATGTGTCTTAAGAATATTGATGAGAAAGCTCTCTTATGGTTGGAAAGGTCTTTTAGTGAAGAGGAAGTGAAAAATGCAATTAAAAGCTTGGGAATAGACCGTGCTCCGGGTCCGGATGGTTACCTATGAAGTTCTTTATTGTGTGTTGGGACTTTATTAAAGAAGATTTGATGAAGGTTTTTAAGGAATTCCATGACCACAATGTTCTCCACTCGTCCTTAAAAAACAATTTTATCGCTCTCATTCCAAAGAAGGTGAACGTAGAGGAAGTTAAAGATTTTCGGCATATTAGCCTTATTGGGAGTGTGTACAAAATCATCTCCAAGTGCTTGGCGGAACGTCTAAGGGTTTATCTTCCTTCTCTAATTTCTTCGTCCCAATCTAGTTTTATTAAAGGTAGACAAATTCTTGATGGTGTGTTGATAGCAAATGAATGCGTGGATTCTAGACTTCGTCAAAAATTACCAGGATTGGTTTGCAAGCTCGATTTTGAGAAGGCTTTTGATAACGTAAATTGGAACTTTTTAAATGAAGTCTTATTTAAAATGGGGTTTGGTGGTGTTTGGAGGGCTTGGATTAGAAATTGTTTAACTTTCTCTAAATTTTCCGCTCTCGTCGATGGATCGTCATATGGCTATTTTGGAAGTGAAAAGGGACTTCGTCAAGGAGACCCACTCTCTCCCTTTCTCTTTACAATTGTGGGTGAAGTTTTAAGTTGTATGTTGAGTAAAGCTCAAGACTTTGATCAAATTTCGGGGTTCTCGGTAAAGGTAGGAGGAACAAAAATAAATCATTTGCAATTTGCCGACGATACTATTGTCTTTCTCGATGCGAAGGAGGAACAAGTTGCTACCCTCCGTTACCTTCTTCTTTGCTTTGAGTTAACTTCGGGCTTGAAGATTAATTTTTCCAAGAGTAGCTTGTATGGAGTCGCGGTGGAAGAAGGTATTGAAAATTATGCAAACATGTTGGGATAAAAATATGAAATCTTTCCTAGTATATACCTTGGTCTTCCGTTGGGCGGCAAAGTAGGAGGGTCTCAAAAATGGGAGAAAACACTTGATATTTGTGCGAAAAGGATTTCCTTGGAACAGAAAAGCAATAGCAAAAGGCGGTAATTTAACTCTCGTTAAAAGCATTTTAGTGAGTTACCAATTTACTACCTCTCTCTTTTTCTTGCTCCATGCGCCATAACTAAGAAAATTGATAAAGTAGTGAGGAACTTTTTATGGGATGATGATCAAAATACTAAAAGAATTCACAATATTGGTTGAACTATGGTGTCAAAATCGAAGGAAAAATGAGGGCTTGGTATTAGAAGAACTAAACTAGTGAATTCGACTTTGTTAAAAAAATGGTGGTGGCATTTTGGCTTAGAGAAAGATGCGTTGTGGAGAAAGATAATAGTTGAAAAATTTGGTGAAACCTTTACCGGTTGGGAAACTCTCCAACCTAAAGGTTCAAAAGGAGGTAGCCTTTGGTATAACATTTATAAAGAGCTAGAAGATTTCAACAAACATATCAAATTCAAGGTTGGCACGGGTAACAAAACTAGATTTTGGGAAGATGTTTGGAATGGGGAAGGAAAATTATGTGATATGTTTACATCTGCCTATGAAGTCTCAAGGACCAAGGAGTTTGTGGTAGCCCGTATGTTCGATTTAGTAGACGACGGTATAAGGTGGAAGTTTATGGATAGACAAAGATACTCTCAAACCATCTCAAATGAAGTATCAAGTATATCAAATATTCTCTCTTCTTTCTCTATCCAAGAAGGGGTTCCGGATAGTCGAATTTTGGATGGAAATAACAATGGTCAATATACGGTTAAAGATGGTATTAAGAACGAAGAGGAACAAGAGGTGCCAACTTTCACAATCGATGTTGTATGGAGCCGTAATTATCCTTGCAAAATTAATTTCTTTCTTTGGATTCTTTCTCATGATAGGGTAATGACAAAAGATAAGTTTCTAAGAAGGGGCATCGAGGTTTCTAGCCTTTGTTGTTTTTGTGGCGAAAATGATGAGACTAGCGAGCATCTTTTCTATGATTGTTGGAGGATCCGAAGGATTTGGGACTACTTTAATGAAGGGTCTAGGATAAATTGGATTTATCACTCCAATGTTTCTATAAACGTAAACTCTTGGAAATTCAATTTGGGAGATGATCGTCTTAGTCGAATTTGGAACAACATCCCGGTAGCAATTTGGTGGTGTATATGGAAGGAGCGTAATGCAAGAGTCTTCGAAAACAAAAGGAAAAGATTGGGAAGTATTATTAGAATCGTTAAACTTCAAGCTTTCTTTTGGGACGAATCTAATACAAAAATGTTAGGTCTAACCGCAAATATGGTCATATCTCTTTGGGACTCATTATTTCGGCCCCATTGATTTTGTGCTCTTCCTTTAGGATCTATCTTGTTGTCTTTTGTTTTCATTGGGTTGAGGTACCCCCCTTAAGTACCTCTCTTTTCAATGAATTTCTTCTTTGTCCGATCAAAAAAAAAAATTTAACATTGATTACATCAGTCTGATTTATATGGATCCACACAAACTGGTTGAACATGATATGATTTGGGAATGCCAAGATAAAAAATGCAGTGTTCTTGACTGCAAATAACCAGTCATTCCCTCCTATCTTCGCCCGCCAAATAAATTTCAAGACATAAACTGCATTCACAACTAAGTATACAAAATTACTACCTTCACTGGGAAATATCACTTGAGATCCTTGAACCCAGCAACTAAGTCGAAGTCTTGGTCGTGGAGCTATTGGCGCCAACGAGAATATTGCACGGCCTGAGCCACTAGTAAGATTAAATTTAAAAATTAGGCATATAACAAAACACATCACAAAACAATGATAACATTACCAAATGATGGTATCCAAGAACCTTCAACATCTAATCTTTTAATCATGGATGTTGGCATTGTTGAGACCCTTCTCTTTTACATAAACCACTAAAGAGTATATAAGCTAGAGCCTAGAGAAAAAGTATAAATCCATAGATGTTTCAAAACTATAAAGATATAACATAAAAATTAAATGAATAACCAAGTAAGAGTATCTGCATCAATCAAGTTCAGAATTAGGCATACATCAAAAAAATTGAAAACATATCATAGAACAGTGATAACACTACCAAGTGATGGCACCCATCATCCGCTATTGGTTGTTCACAATCATTTTCACCATCTATGGAATCAATAAGATTCTAAGTATCAACATTCTCTGTTATCACATTCATATAAAAACAATTGCTTTAAGATTGATAAGCAATAGACCCCTGAGCTCCATCGGAAGATGTTGAAGCATCTCCAATGGCATAATGACACTCCCTACAAAAACAAAAACAAAAACAACAATCCAATAAACCCCCAAACACCAAAAGTTAAAACATCAAACTACACAAATAAAACTTGCAATTAATAGAATATTGTAAACAACTTATAGGGAATTAGAATTCACTTTAGCTCTTTTGAAAGTTCGATATCATCTCTTTTTCTTTTGGCCCCTCCTAGAGAAGAATATGCATCAATCAAACCTCTATGACCACCACCACCACCAACAGATAATAACGCAAAGTGATCAAAACTCCTTGGACCACTAGTAATTCTATATCTCACTGCTTCAAAACCCTAATTTCTCAACACACTTCCCAAAAAACATAAATCAAAACCCTAACTTTTTAAACATAAAATGAAACATAAAAAAAATTGGGGATTTTTGTATAAAATTGATTATTGGGATGAGACTTGCATCTGATGAAAAAATTAGGGCTTTCTTGTTCTTAAGAGAAATCTCTGCATCCACAGAGTGATTTGGAAGATAATAGTGTGGAGGAGGAAAAACAAAATAAAAAATTGGGTTTTATATTATATTTGGAGGGCGATTAAAATGAACAATGCGAGGGTCTCATCATTGACATCGTCATTTTTCTTGCGCTTTCTCAATCTAAACGGCAAACTAGTTTTATGAATCAATTAATTGGCAATCAACCTTTTCCTAAAAATACTATTAAGATAAAAAACAGATCCAACATCACCAAGAAAACGAAATACCCTTATCTTTACTACAGAACAGAACTGCATCAAAAATAAGTACATGCCCTAAAACAGAAAAAAAAAAAGAGTTGAAAAAACTAAAAAGGAAGGTTGATCTTACCTGCTCTTGCTATACACACCATCAAACTATCTTCCTCCTACAATTGAAACAATAAGAAATCAAAAAAATTAAAATGAGCTCAACAACAATACCGTTGTTAATCAAAGATACAAAATAGACAAAAAAAAATAATCAAAGAAAAGAAGAAAGATATACAACTCTGATGTTACTTGTTACAGAGAAAAAAAATAGGGCTAGAGATGTGAGAGAAGAAAATAGGCAGATAAGGAGGAGGTGAGCCGAGAGATATTGTAGAGAGAAAGTGGGGATTGAAGAGAGACAGAGAGGCGAATCGATTTTTCTGTGAAGGCTAATCATAACCAACTTTTAATTCTGACTACTCTTTATATATTCTTTTCTAAAAAAAATCCTAACCAATCTTTACACATCTCTTAAACAGATCCTGATCACTCTTTATACCCCTAAAAACCCATCCCATTCCCACTTTATCTTTCATCAATAATAAATCACAGCCGCTCTTTATAACTTCGTTGTGCTTTATATTCTTGATGTATTCCCTGCTTGGGTATTGGATATGTTATACGCTTCCCTGGATCTTGGTGCTAATTGATTGCATATATAGTTGTAAATATTTAGCGATGTTCTTGTATTTGTAGCTATTGTTATTGCGTGAAAATGGATGAATGTAAAGTAGAGGTTTTGCTCTAGTTTATAATCTGGTGCCACACATTTCATTTTGACTTTCAAAAGGGTTTATGGAAAATCTTTATTATCGGCAGAAGAAAACATAGCTTTCATTACCTTTTTTTTTTTTTTTTTAGCAAAGAGATATTATTAAAAAGAGGAAAGGGAACACCCAAAAACAGACATGAGGAAACCCTCAACAGAAAATCACAACAACCCAAAGAATACACACTAACTACTATCCTTCAACTAATAAGATTTGGGGGATTATCCCACCAAACTTGAAAGCTACTACTTGACCTTGAAAATTTCGCAAGCTTATCAGCTACAAGATTTGCTAATTTTTTCCTAAACTGATTACATAATTATTTGACTCTCTAAGGACTGATTGACACTCTTTAATTAAACCATTGTCTTCCCAATGGGTAGAAATAAACAAATTATTACAAGCATTGACCATTGATTTGTTACCAATCTCTATTATCAATTTAGACAGTCTTTGATCTTTGATCCATTGAAGAACTTTCAGCATAACCAACATCTCAGCTTGCAATATGTCTCGAGCTATCCCTGAGTAGGCCATTGCCCCCAAAAAATTTCCTATATGATCACATAAAATCAGAGCAAATCCTGCATTAGAGAAATTCTCAATAATATAAACATCTATGTTCAATTTGAGCCAACTTTCTGGAGGTTTTTCCCAGGTCTGATTATCAAGTTCTATTTCTATGGTTTCTGCCAACATCAGTTATATTATATGAGATGTAGAATCTTGTAATTCTATGAATAATACTAGAAGGATGATGCATTTTGTTTCAAAAACCTTTTCACATCTAGATTTCTAGATGTGCCATATAGTAACAACGGCTAGATGAAGAAAGTATGTGTTTTCTGCTTCAAAGGAGTTTCTCTGATTGAACCAAGATATAATCCAGTTGTGAATGTCTTTTTGAAAACTTCCAGAATGGTGAAGAGTAGTAGAGATGCCAACCATATAATTTTAGCATAATGACGCTTCATAAGAAGGTGAATTATAGTCTTTTCTTCTTGACCACACACTGGGAAGGCTTTATCAATTCCCTTTACATATATACCCATTCTTCTATTCATTGGAAGAATATTATGGCAACATTTCTATAAGAATTGCTTCATCTTGTGTGGAATCTCAATGTGCCAGAGCTTTAGCCAAGCTTGTTTTGTCATCTGACAATGCTGATGTTGAGAAAATTGTTTTTCTTCTTGAAAAACTCTATACACATAATTTGTAGTGAACATGTCTGCTTTAGTGAGAGTCAATCTTAGAGTATCTCTAGTTTCAGGATTAATTCTTATAATAAGAATTTTGTTTATATCATTTTGATCAGCAATCTTCTCCATCTCCGTAATCTTCCAGGTATTAGTGCTATGATCAATAAGATATTTGACCTTCATGTTTATATTATCACTTGTAGCCTCCGAAGTAAGTTATTATTATCACTTCCTGGAATCCAATCATGTTTAAAGACTTTTATATCTTCACCATTTCCCACCTCCCAAATGTAGAATCTTTTGATAATATCCAAGCTTTTTTTATGCTTTGCCATATCCAGGTACCTTTGTTTTGCAGTTTGTCACCGAGGGGATCTTTGTTTATGAAATATATAGCTTCATGAAGTTGGACCACTTAGCATTTTTCTCATTTAAAAGTTTCCAAGCCAATTTAGTTAGCAGAGCAGTGTTGAAAGACTTAGTATCTTTTAGGCCTAAACCTCCATTTCTTTTAGCAGAGCAAATTCCTTTCCAAGCTTTCAAGTAAAATCCATTTTTTTTGTATTTTCTCCAGAAATAATTTCTTTGTATGTTGTCTATCTTATTTGCTATTTTATCAGGAATAAAAAAATATACTCATTTGGTGCTGAGCTATAGAACCCAAAGTAGCCTGAATCTGAGTAGTTCTTCCAGCTTGGTTAATCAGTTTTTCCTTGCCAACTTTGAAGTCTGAATTTCATCTTTTCCACAGAAGGATTAAAGCATTGTTCTCTATTTTTTGCTATGAATAAATTAACCCCTAAGTAATTCACATCTAGTCTCATAGTTTTCATCTTTAGGATTCCGGAAATATCATTACAGGCAGCTTCATTTAGGTTGTTGTTGAAGAAAACACTTGACTTCTCAAGGTTTAGAAGCTTACCAGAAGAATAAGTAAAACTACTTATGATGTTCATGAGATTCAGAATTGTGATGCGTCGGAAAACCGACTTTGTTTTACCGCAAGTGCACAATGTCGAAAGATGTAAACAATAGCAAATACGGTTCGTTCCCACGAGGAGTGTGTATTACTTATACTAATAAATTCAAGTAACTTTTGAGTCAAAAGATGTTTCAAAAGATATTTTTCCGATTTTTATAAAGAATTAAACTAACGAATGAATTAAAACTATTTAACGAAGATTGAAATCAAAAGTAAAAAAGTGTTAAGGTTTCGGGAATCCGTTGTATATTAGGTTTTACTTGCGTTCATAACAAAGGGTATCGATTTTACTCATGCGAAGTAGCAAATGTAGCTACTCATACACGGAAGATATTTCGTTTAAGAATTGTAGAAAAGAATTATCAAAAAGATTTATTTGTTCTCAACCTAAGGTAGAATTTCGAAGTACTAGGTATACGTGGCATAAATAGTTAAAGAATATTCATAAAACAATTACCGCGAAAGGGTCAATGAGTTCTTGTACTAATCAAACAATGGACTATGCCATACATAGAACATAAGAAATCATTAAGAAAGTAAAACATTGAAAAAGAGATAAAACATTAACATTAAGCTTTTATAGTTGAAAACCCGAGTTTTGGGACACAAATAATTCTATCTCTACAAATTCATCCTTTCACCCTAAATATTACTTTTTTAAAATTTTTTAAAATTAATTAAAAGAATAATAATTGTAATTGAAATCGAAATAAAAATAGCTAGATACTTCTTTTATTGTTCCTCCCTCAGAACTGAACTCCAGCGTCCAAGATGTGTTCTCCGTCTAAAAGTGTTCAGCGTCAAAAGGTGTTCAATGTCTTCCCAAATTGTTTCTGTCCATCTGTATGTTGTGTACGAACCTATTTAAAGAGGATGGGTCACCGACTTCCAGTGTTTCAACCTAAGTAGAACTCAATAGGCTTTCACCCACCGACCAACAACCTTTCCTTGTATAACACGGTTAAACTTTTTAGTTCTTTCACGGTAAGTAATTGCCTGACTTGTCTCATTTAAACACCTTTTGTACTCGGCCATGAACCATCGAGCTTTTTAATTTTGAGTTTCACTTAACTTGGTCACATCTTCCTGTTTTATCGTGAACTCTATTTACCACCACCATCTCTTCTTTGCAATAAGAACTAGATTCCGTACTTCATCTCAGACTCTGTTTCCTACTCAAACTCAGAACTCGACCTCAACTGCCAGGAAAATCTTCATCACGATCATCGTGATCACTGCCATCAACCAAAAACTCCTTACTGCCATACTCGAGTTTTCCTTGCTCCACCTCTTCGAGAATTATCACCAATAACTCCAGCCTCCATCGTATATACTCACTGTCATTCTAACTGTTAATACCCATCCCGAGTTCCATCACAGTATCAAACTCGAACCTCTCTGTTTTATGGCAAAACCTAAAACCTCACGTCTCTGCTCGATCACCTTCAAAGCCCATTAATGGTAGCAACCCACTACATCATCATCCAATCTTCTAACTGCCATTCTCTCTACCGCAAAATCAGCACTTCGAGTTCACTGCAGCCAGTTCTCACTCACTGATAAACACTTTGAGATCAAAAACAGAAATCAACAATCATCATGATCATCTTGATCAATCACAGCACACATTCATCTTCAGATCGCATCAAAGGTCGAGCTCATCATCAACAGCTCTCAGGAAACCATTATCGGCCATTAATAACTCTTCTCCTCTGCCACTCGATTCAACTGCACATTCTTTTCATCCATCAAAGATTCGAGTTCTATCCATAATTCCGAGTTCTATCAACAAATTCTGATCATAACCCAAGCATTCTAACACCTCCACCAACTCGCTGCACTCTTTAAACCCAAAATAAGGTTCATCTCTGCCATTGGGATGATCACGATCAATCACAGCATCAACAGCTTCATTAATCTTACCACTGCAAAATTCTCATCATCTCTAGCCATTAATCATCAAAAACCCATTCTTAATCTCACTGCCATCAACACTCCTTACCATCACCGAAACAATCAGCATCACAACTTCAACCGGAATTCTCGACCTGAGTTGGGAAGAAGAAGGTGGCAGCCCTTATCAAACTGTTAGCATTATTTGAAAATTTGCTGCCCTGAGTGAAATGGATGGCGCCTTAAACATGTCTTCCCTTCTCATATGACGAAGTGCCAGTAGCCATTTCCTTTGAAATGACCATTTTGCCCTTGGTTATTGTTTTGATTGTAACTTCTTCGTACGACCTCGGAATGACTTCATTCTTTCTCCGTTGGCCTCATAATTAAATTTCTTACAAGATGGTAAGTATAAATCTTGTAATAGATTGAGTTCCACTGGGTCTTTAGTAATTCTTTCTTGTAGAGCTCAATTTAACTTCTTTCAGAGATGTAACCTAATAAAACACATAAACTACAAAAGTAATAATAATACATAGTAATTCATACCAAATGGAGTTTTATGTCGCTTTGGTGAATAACATACAATCATCAACAAAAAATAAATGTGTTATTTTTGGACCTTTTATAGTTGGTTGAATTGGAAGAATAAGATATTGTTGAGCTGCATTAGATAGAAACCTACTGAAACCCTTCGTTCCCAAGATGAATAAGTATAGTGATATTGAATCCCCTGCCTTAAGCCTCTTGTAGGTGTAAAAGAATCTAATGGTGAACCATTTAACATTAGAGAGATTTTTAAAGTACTTATACACTTCATAATAAGATTGCACCATTTTTTTTTAAAAACTCCAGCTTTAGCATGATTTCATAAAAATAATTCCACTTCATTCTATCAAAATCCTTTGCCATGTCTAGTTTGATTCCCACAATTCCTAAAAAGTTTTAGTTCTCTTCATGTAATCCACAACTTCATGAGAAATAATTATATTATTATGGATATTTTTTCCTGGAATAAAAACAGCTTTCTATGCAAAAATTAACTTTGATAAAATATTTTTGAGCCTTGTAGTTAGAAGTTTTGTAATAATTTTATAGCTTATGTTACATAAGTGGAAGTTTTTGGATTCGAAATCATTGGCTTTCTAATATATGTTTGTAACATTAGTATATTTTGTTGGCAAAGAATGCACGAGGTGTAATCCTTATTTTAACACTATATACGTCTATACCAACATGAGCACATCTTGGCGATTTTTATATTTTTAATTACTTGAAAATGGCTAATTAGGTGGTGTTATAGGTCTCACTTAATGTGATCTAATTATATAGTCCAACTGGTTGGTTAGACTAGATGATAAGATAGGGTACTAAGTGGTACCACGGTTTTCTCGGACTAAACATCATGAACTGTAGCTAAGTTGGAAAGTGTATCATATGGAAATGTTAACTAAGTTTTTAAGATTCTCTAATACTCAATGAACTTATCTTGTTAGCCATTTTATATACGTATGAAGATGGTTGAGCGTTAATAAAATTCTAGAATACTCCAAGTGCTAACAAAGATCCAATTATAGTATATTTTAGGCATGTGGTGAAATTTATAACACTTGTGCTTGGTAGTCAAACCGTTTAAGTTAGAAGGCAGAGGAGCACTTTAAGGATGATTAGATGCATTTAATCTGTATTTTATTAATTGAATATAAATGGCATTTTGATGTTGATTTTGTGCTTTTCTTTGTTGCGATTAGAACGACTGGGGATCTGAGTTTTCTTTTCATTTCATTCTTCATATTTATTATATAATTTGAAGGTCAATGTATTTCATTTCACCTTTTAAAGTGGTTCTCGTTTATACTGTGGTCTCTTGTGAGGCTGGAAATTTGAACACCTGGTCATAAATTTGTAACAACTATAAACATAAAAAGAATTGTGGTGGAGGTACACATATTCTGGCAGCAGTATTTTGTAGTGGTAATGTTTGTATTAGTCGGTGTCTTGAACTTGGATGTTTTGTAGGCAAGATTGCTGTGGTGGTAGTAACTGTATAAAAATGATGGCGTGATAGTGATCCTTCCGAGTTAAGTTGGTTCTGGATTTGTTTTAAGGACAGAGTGGCCATACATATGATGATCTAAATGGAAGCAATAGAGGTGGGGAGTCGGCCAGATTCTTTCACCGAGGGATAGTTATTGTTATGCAATTCATACTATCCATTGTAAGGGATGATTGCTATCTAAATGGGGTAGTTCATATCATCTAATGAGAAATAGTTATTATCATTGTGGGTAGTTCATATTATCTAAACAAATGACGAACTCCAGTTGTGTTTGATTCCTTTGAGCTACGGAGAAGGGTACGTAGACATCTGTTATGTGGTTCAACACAAGATTGTTCGTATCATCAGAAAGTGGTGGTTGCTGCGGGGCAGTTCATACCATCTATTTGGAGATGATCACAATCTTCTTAAGGTAGTTGTAGTCCAATTACTGACTATTCATACTACCTAGTAAGAGATGATTATTACCATCCAAGATAATTCATATCATCTGATAACTGTGCAAAATGTGTAACAAGAGATGATTATTGTCGTACTAGGTAATTCATATCATCTATCTGATACATGTGATAGAGATGATTATTACCGTTCGAGGTAGTTCATATCATTTTGAGAAGGATGGTTGTTGTATATGGGGACAATTCATACAATCGACCTAGAAATGATTGCTAACTCTTTTGAGTAGTTCATATCAACTGGAAAAGATAGTCGGTTGAGCTTGACATAGTACTATGAATTGCCAGGTCCACTTGGGATCCCATCTATGGGTGGCTACCCGGAAGACTGTTAGCTATAACGGTAACTGGTATCTGACTACCCTGACATTGGCACTGACCACACCTCACTTGTCTGATACGGTGTGTTGTTAGGCCTCATTTGGCTACCACCTACGGGCAGTTCGATAACCCTCGATGTCAGTATTGTGCTTGTCTGCTCAAAGCAGTTCAGATAAATAGTTGCTTTGAAAGACAAAATATTTAGCGAAGCTGGTAATCGAATTGATAATTAGATGAACATTTATTTGGAAAAATCGTATTGGTCCAAAAAACCGGTTACTTAAGTAACGTATCGGAAAGTTAGAGCTTGCTAATGGTCCGAAACTCCACCTATTGAAAGTGAAAATATTTCTGGTCCGTCACACCACAGGTGATTAAAGTTGGTTCAATGATTGTTAATTCTCTGACCTCTTAAGATTGAGTCTCTATTTCCTCTTAACTTTATCTTTTTATTGGCAGGCATAGGCAAATCCCAGTGAAAGTAGTTCTTTATAAAAGCCCAATTTTTCCAATAATTTGACCAATCAGGAAGGTTGTTTTGAATGACGGGAGATGCTTCGATAAGTCTAAGGTCTGGTCTAGCTCGTCTAGCTCTTTTAGCCATACTTGTTGGTTCCACAACATTATCATCAGTAACATTTCTCACAATAATGGAATGAGTAAGAAAAGGTATGCTCAAGTAATTGCTAAGATACAGAACATGCTCAAGACTATGCTCTGGTCTAGTACTTGGAATAACAATATCTGGTTGGCTTTTAACTTCAATAATAGTTTCCAAATTAAAATCCGAGTAAGTTACCTCAGAAGCCTTGTCACTAGATGAGGAGCTAGACAAACTGTCTTCCGAAACTCCATATCTGGTTGCACTATTGGCGGGTTGGTCAGCATCCAAAGTTTTGTTCAGCTTCATCTTGATGTAGAGCAGCCACGTAAGTATCTGCTTCTGCTTGTTGAAGTTCAGCCTGTTGTTGAGCTTGCTAGAAATTTAAGCAGTTGACCAACTTGTGTCCAATGAAGTCGCAGAAACCATAAAACACAAATGGAAAGTTATAGAACTCAAAACTCACGCTATTAATGAGTCCCATCCCATTCTCAGCATTGACACTAAACCTGAGAGGGTGTCTGAATCGAATACTTAATTTAACCAAAATAGATAAAGTACCATTTAGATTCCTAGTAGGAAAACTGAATGACAAGATAGTACCATTGCATGCTAAGTATCTACGAAGGTTTTCATTAGACAATTGTTTAGGAAAAAGGTTATGCAAAGTTATAAAGAAGATTTCCTCAGTTGGAAATCAGTTAACAATATCATCAGAAGGCTGCCATTTTTTAATGCAGAAAAGTTCTCCAAAAACTCTCCTAGTACCATATGCAATAACTCTAAACATCTCATGATCATGTTGAAAACTCACGAAGTGCACATTTTCACTTGCTTTACGAACAGAAAGACCTCCAAAAACTAGCCACGGAAAAAGCAAAGCGTTTTTAACATCAAAACAACTCCTAATAATAGGTGAGATGAAAATACCCAGAATACGATGAGTCCAAAGCAAGTTATTGTTTTGAAATCTAGAAGGGAGGATTTCATTAACAGTGTACCGATTTCCATTTGTGAGATTCAGAGAATTCTGAAGTTGAGAAGTTAAAGAGGAAACATCCCCATGCCAAAAGTTCGACATTTTGATTTCAGAAACATAGCAAAAGCTACAGAGGAGAATGAAAATCCTAGACAAGAATGGTAAAATTCTCTAAAAGATTTCTTAGAATGGATACAAAAAAATATATTAAGATATCAAGAGATGTAAAACCCAATGAGAATAAAATCCACAACTCAGGGTTTAAATAAGGAGAAACATTAGGGTATATATGATAAGAAAAAGACAAGGTGAAAATCAGAAAAATGGATAAGATCGAGAAAAACATGATTACGATGGTATTGAGGGTGGATTTTTGACAAGGGAAAAAATTGTAATATTGTTTTTGTCTTGGTGCAGAAGTATGAAATAAATATGTATAAATTTCTGACCCGGCATCAGAATTATGGATACGTACTTCTTTCTTACATTCCGCAAGAGAATTGAGAATGCGTATTCAACTTATGGATACCTTATCCATGTAGCTCTTTTATATATGTATGCGCCTCCAAAATTTCAGGGCTTTACCCGGCTAAACCCTCGTTATTTTATTGCGTCCATGCAAACTATATTTATTAGTCAGAACACACTGATTATGCAAAATTGTAAACATTCAGAATGGATGTTATGCCATTTCTGAATAAAAAGGCTAATTAGATGCATATCATCTAAATGCAGAGTCGCATCGAACATCATCTCAAGTCGCAAACTTCCACAGGTGAATTCTTTGAATATGTTTTGTATGCACTGCATAAAAGCTAAGCATAATATCAACATTAAATCTCATGCAACTGAGAAGCCCTAAGTAGGCCATGGCTATAGCCACGACATTTTCAAGTGCCAACGCTAGCAACGCATAGGCAATGGGCAACACACCAACAAAGTGCCATCTCAATCAAGCCCTAGCCATGTTCTCAACGCTAACACCAAAGCAAAACTGCAACCGATGCTAGCACCAGTGATACAGACTTAACTTATACATTTTTATCTCCTAATTTATATTTGCTAGTACTTCAATTTATATTAATAATGTATTTTTATGTTTTTATTGTCTATACATCGGAAAACCAGACGTTACAAATAAAATGGCTAAATGGACTAAATTGGTAGAGGGTTGGCTATCTCTTCTTGTCATGCGGATGTTGGATAGAAGTTTAGATGATGTACGGTCAGGTGGTGAGAAGTGGATAGAAAAGACAGAATTGACATTGGCTAGACACGTGATGGCAAAGCGTAAAAGGAGGAGAGAAGCATGTTCGGTCAGCTAGAAAAGAAAAGAAAAAAGGTGTAGAAGTTGGACGGTTAATTGAAGTAATGATGTGGTGGTTGCTTTTGAAATTGGGTCTTTAATGTGACCGAGTACATAGACAAGGGAGCATACCTAGGGGAGGACGTCAGTAGGAAGACCTAGAGGTGAGAAGGCTACCATATAGCTGGAGAGAAGAAGATCCTAGGAAGTCAGACTAAAGAAAGAAAGAGGTGGTATACGTGAGTGAAGGAGAAAGAAGTAAGGGCTCTTTGAATTAGTTGTGGATGCACGTGGGAGAGAGGTCAGGAGGAGAAGGAAACGGAAATCAAGAGAGTATAAAATGAAGAAGAAGAAAATGTAAGAGAGAGATTTCTTTTAGGATCTTTATTTTGGAGGTTTGTACGGTGAAAGAGACAAGAGGGGAGGTTTTCTTAGGAAGAAGGGAGAGCTAGGATTGTGGCTAGGGTGAAGAGGTAGGCAGGAGAGAAGGAAAAAGATTGATTGGGAGAGAAGAAGTTGCATGCGGAAGAAGAAATCGGGTTGGTCAACGCTGACAGGCGTACATTGGAGATTTATCTGGTTCTGGAGCAGAAATTAAAAATGGTTTAATATTTTCCCTCTCTATTTTTCTAAATTATTTTTATGGTTTTTAAGAAACCCAATCCCATGTCTTGCTAATTAATTTGTAACTAGGGTTTAATGTTGAAACCACTTAAAGTTTTAGATCAGTTAAATCGAATTATTTGTTACAGACTATTATGATTTGAATAGATTAATTCCATGATTTTTTTTTTATTGATTTAATGATAAAATTAGTTGTTGCTTCACCGGTTATGTACAATACAGTAACCTATGCACAGAATTAATAGGATAACAAATATGTTTGTCTACTTATTTGATATTTCATGCTTGGGTTGAATTCTTAGATGGGGTATGCTTAGAAGAGCCAGATATTATTTGTGAAACTATAATTAGTTTCGAATTATTTTCTCGCTAACGCAATTAGATGGTGGATGCATAAGACTTAGAGGTTTTGATGCGCGATGCTTAGGGTGTCTCGGTGATATTTGCGACTCTAATACATATAATAGGTGATGTCGATAGAACGAACAATAGATGGATATTCAGGAGTTATGTTTCACTTAAGTAATTAAATAGAAATAGTGGTGGATACTGAAAACCCTGGTTACTGTTTCTCCCATTTGATTTATTTTATTAGTTTAGTTTATTTTTTCTTGTTTTAACTTTATTCCGATAAAAACCAAAAATATTGTTCTTAATTAGTTGATTAGAGATATTGATTGCAGTATTGCACCTGCTCCATGTGGGTTCGACCCGTACTTGCTATTGTCTGCATTGTAGACACCGTGTGATTGCGGTTTATTTATATAGGTATTCCAAAATCCTATCAATTTTTGGCGCCGCTGCCGGGGAGCGGTTGTGGAATATTGTAAATAGTATTTTTTATTTTCTAATCGTAGTTTAGTTTTTTTTTGTATATATTTGTATCTTTATTTTTATTTTAGGATTTTTAGTTCTATTTGACTTGTTTTGCGTTTTAGTATCTCTTTTCAGGTACTTTTCTGAGGATGATGACTCTTTTGCAGGAGATGTCATCTAAGATGACACTAAGGGAATATATGAATCGGTCACGGCATAATGAAGTTCTTGCTTCACATGAGGTAAGTGAAGAATCACCTCTAATGATATATGAGAAGTATTATAAACATACACCGCCTAGTTTGGAACAAAAATTGAGAATTCTGGAATGTCAGAGATTATATGCTGCTGATGATGATCAGTCTTGTAGTGACTCTTTATTCCATACAGAACATATAGATGACCCTGTGGATGATTGTGTAGATAATTTTCCTAATTCCATAGAAGAATCTATCTCACAAGATCATTCACCCGACTTAGAGGTTGTTTTTAGACCCCTAGACTTCCAAAAGTTACCTAATTTAGGGTTAAAATTATGTGCTTCTCAAGTTTTGTTAGATAACTTTGTATCAAATACCCAGATGACTTGCCTGTTCCTGACATTATGCATGAACCAATTGATATTTCCCCAATCCCAACATTATCCCCATATTTTTTTCTTTACGCACTTCCAAGTGTAGTAAAAACTTGGTTTGGGGGTAATCCCTTGTTTTTGTTAGTTTCAGTGTCTCCGGGTTGTCATGATATAAGTGTGAAACTGTCATTTATATATATTTTATTTTGGGTTGATCCCCAAATTTTCAGGTTGTAAGTGTATGGGGATCCTTTCTGTACATATCCAGTAGGTAGATTTTTATTTTTCTTGTTTTTATTTTCTTTTTAGGATTTTATGAGGTCCTACCATTTACCTTGGGATGCCTGTATCTTATGAGGTCCCCACATACTTCTCAGAGCATCATATCCTCTTGGAAATCTTAAGAAGCCCATATCCTCACGACAGCATTTACCATCACGAGCTCTCCAGTTCGTTGTTACTTCTCCTGCTGTCACACCTGCATCCTATGAAATCGTAAATCGACAACCATCGGTGGGGAATGAGCAAAGCATCCTTAACTAAAAGTGTTCATCTGTATGTCCACTACAATGTACTAAAAGGAAACATCAATCAGATCTACGAGTCAAGAGATGTGACTCTTTCCCTAAAGCCTACGGAGTCTGAAAATTTGCACGAGATTACAAATTACAAATGTGCACACATGGTTCATTGACCATACAAGCTCCGAATCAGGTCCACATCTACTCGAAGAGACATTCACCTCGGATTTTACGTCATATCCTAAGATATTTCACAATATTAGAAAACATCACCAACTTTATGTCATCATTGTTTTGCTCTTGCGGCCCTTGTCGTCTCAACTTATGATACTGTTGTTGCGAGTCCGGTTACTCAATGCTCATGTTAATACAAGATGAAGTCGACTCATCTTCCGTACTTCAAGACTTGATGCACTCGAATCTACAATAAAAATATTGGAGCCCATTGCCATCCTTATCCACAACTTCAGTCTATCATCAACTTACTCATGATGCCTTCTACTATTTTCAATCTCACTACCACGGGCTACAACTTCAGACTTCATCTATGGATGTCCATCTCATGTCTATGCTGACGTCATCACTAACACCTAACACTGTATAATCAAATCTTAAGCCTTGGAGTCTGCTGCTTTCCCACAAGAGAATTTAAGTCTGCGCCAAGGACATTGCCTAGAGGAGATAAAAGCTAAGTAACTACTCTAGAACTGAGTTTTAAATTTTGAATATTTTCAGTCTTACTGTCACTATCTAGTGCTTACCACGAAACACATTATCGTTCTATGCTAAGCATGGGACATAATGTTGATGGTAGATTTTTGACAAGGGAGAAAATCGTAATATTGTTTTTTCCCTGCTACAAAAATATGAAATAAATATGTATAAATTTTTGACCCGGTATCAGAATTATGGATACGTACTTTTATCTTACATTCTGCAAGAGAATTGAGAATGTGTATTCAGCTTATGACTACCTTAGCCATGTAGATCTTTTATATATGTAGTGCCTCTAAAATTTCAGAGCTGTACCCGGATAAACCCTTGTTATTTCATTTCTATCCATGCAAACTATCTGCATTAGTCAGAACACACTGATTATGCAAAATTGTAAACATTCAGAATGGATGTTATGCCATTTCTGAAAAAACGCTAATTATATGCATACCATCTAAATGCAGAGTCGCATTGAACATAATCTCAACTCGTAAATTTGCACAACTGAATTCCTTAAATATGTTCTGTATGCACTGCATAAAAGCTAAGCATAATGTCAACATTAAATATCATGCAACTGAGAATCCCTAAGCAGGCTATGGCTATAGCCACGAAATTAGCAAGTGCCAATACTAGCAACGCGTAGACAATGGCCACAACACCAACAAAGTGCCATCTCCAACAAGCCGTAGCCATGCTCCCAACGCTAACACCAAAGCCAAACTGCAAGTGCCGCTAGCACCAGCACCAACTTTGGCGCTGCTAGCAACAGCGGTAGCGCCCCTTCTCACCTTTCTCTTGTACGCATCATTTCTCATATACTTTGATTCCATGACTCCACTAACTCCTACGAAAAATCAAAATATGTTATATAGGGGGTTTTGCATGAGGTATTGGTATGGTGGTTTATAGCATCATGCAGTGTGGCAATAACCCGGTTAATTCGGTTATGAATCGGAGATGTGATAGTTACAAATGAGTTTTGCATCATACGAGTAGATTCCCATTGGTGAATGGGATGCTTATAAATACTTGTTGAAGTTCTCATGCCACGTGTTTATCCGGTAGGTCCCGACTCCAGATTTTACTATCTCACCACCCTGTCTAGGTGAATCCTCACAATTCCAATGTTCAACAGTAATGTTTCAAGAAAATAAAGCTTCTATACCTAGGGATGCACATGGACCGATCGAACCGACTAGAACCGATCGAACCAACGGGTTTTTTGAACCGACTGTTGATGCCGGTTCGGATTACGGTTCAGTTAATCAGAACCGTTGATGCTACGGTTGGAACTATGGTTTGAGTATAAAGGTCGGCCGAACCGAACCAATAAAACAGACTAATCTTATCCCTTGATTAATACCCCTAGATTTAATCATATCCTTTCATCTGCTAACCCTAAATCTATATCACTTCCAGAAATTTCTTCTCCTTCCTTATTCATTTTCTTCTCTTTGTTTTCTCGAGCAGAGCTAGGAGCATCACCACCGTGACCTTCATATTTATTTCTACTCGATTCACTACCACCACCACCACCTTCTTTTATTTTTCACCCTTTTTCTCATTTCGATTGATGTAATCATTAAGACTCTCATGATCAAAGAATCAACTCAAAGAAATACCGATTTCTTTAAGTGAATCAATACAAGGAACATGGGAATTAGCAAGTTCATACCTTTGTTTAATTGCAGCAACAAGCAATTTGCAACGTTCACGACATAAACTTACTGCTGCTAAATCATCAAGCTTAGAGCTTGTACAACCCGTGACTCAAAAGAATCTAATCCTAATTTAGAAATTTGTTCAACTTCTATGATAAGATGAGAATTTCATAATCATGATGGTGTTGGTAAAGAAAAGAAACAAATAAAAGAAATTAGGTTTCTCTCATTTGTTTTGTTTTGTTTTTGCAGAAAGATAGTTTGTATCATAGTATGGATTTTGTGAATCAAAATCATCAAAATTATGAAGAGAGAATTATAAGAATGAATAGTAACGAAACTGCCATCGATTTAAACCGGACCTAGTCGAGCCGGTATAAAAACCAAACCGATCCCTGATCGTTTGGTTACAGTTAATATTTAGTAAATCGAAATCTGGTCAGTTCGGCTTACGGTTTGGGCAAAAAACCGACTCAACGTTTACGGTTTGGGTAAAAACGGGCTCGATCGACCGATGTGCATCTCTATCTATATCATAGTGTTCCAATTCAAGCCAGCGCAGCGTACCTTAAAATCTAAATGTATAGAAATGGGTCTACTAGGCTCTGCAATGCAATAAACATTAAAAAGGCAGGCCCAGACATGTACGCTAAGCTGAAGAAGAAAGGGACTTGGTATCACCCATGAATCATCATGATAAATCATTTTTTTCCTTTCACGTGATTTGTTGTTTGGCAAACAACTCCATCAACTGACTAATTTTCAAGTTCATTGCATAAAGCCGAACTAGTTTTACTTGATACCACTTTTAATTACCGGTATTTGTTGCATGCTTCATTTAGCAAAACATTTCATTATCTTTGAGGGGGTTAAAAACTTTGATATCTTTTTGAAAAGAATTTGACAGGAATATACTTACTTGTAAGACAATCAAATATAATTAACAAACACATTTCACACCTCTAAAAAGGAAGATAGATAAGATGCATGATATCTCATGCCAGTCAATCATTAGAGTAGCAAAAGTATGTCATCCAAAATCAAATACAAATAATATAACATTTTATAATGTAATCTAGGCGAAAAAAAGTCCGGATGCCATTGATATTATCACCTAACTATTTTACCACTATACTACAATAATATCTATTTATAACTATAAATCCAAACACAAAAATAACCTTAAAATGTGAAAATAAATGCACCCTATATTCTATTCGACTGTTTGTGTTTTTCTTAGAACAAATGCGATAGGATGGAATGTTAAATCACTCTTTAATTTTTTTTCAAAATAGAATAATAGTAGGTCGGGTAAACCCACTATATACAACTTTGGTGAAAATCTTCATTGTACGACATAATATTTGTTACCCGTTTTTGTTTTTAAACGTTTTTGTTTTTAAACCTGATGGACCGCTGAAATTCTATCTGGCTTTTATAAAATCTTATGTGACAGGGAGACTGTCGTCCCACCCAGAAGACACACTTTCTGACGTACAGTGAAAACTTTCCACTGCTACTTTATATGAAGTACAGAAGTAGGTTCTTTTGGCCGAGATGGAATAATCTTTACTCCTGCAATGGGTTGTCTTGTTCTAGGACTACCTCCCCGTATTCCTCAATCGGAAAAATATCCAATAACTGAATACTGATTTCTCCGAGCGGGTCCTACTGAATTGAAGAAGGGGTAAGTTGATTTGTCAATGTTTGCCCAAAGAGAATCCAATAAGATTACTTAAAACTTTAATAATCGCTTAGTAAAGGCACACCTTCAATTGCTCTAACTGTTTACAACGGTTCTCTTTTTCCTCAAATATTAAAATCCGGTCAAGTCATATCCTTCATTCTTTGCATGAAATGTTAGTTTTTCCGAAGATTTTTTTCCGAAGATTCTCCCAACTGAGATAAAAAAGATGACCCACCATCTTTATCTTTTACCATCCCAATGATAGAAAGTTTGAATAAGGACCATTAGATCCCCTATTCGAAAAATATTCGGGAGAAGAATCGGGGAAACTAGCATTTCCCATTCTTTTACCAAAAATTGACAACATCAAAGAAATCCCCCCAAAAAAGAAGAAAATTTAGAACCTCCACAAAGGTGTCTCTTCAAGAGGCAAACCAATTTTCTTAACCAAAAAAAAGAAAAAAAAACAGTTACTCACATTTTTCTCTCTTTAGAAAGTTCTCTTCTTCAACACTTAAACCATTTTCACAACCCCTAATCCCACTCATATACCTCTATAAATATCTATAGAAGATTTCAGTGTTTAGAATCAAGAAATGGGTTTGTTTAGTGTTTCTTCACTAGCTATGGGTACATGGGTTATGTTGTTTATGTTATATGTGTTAGAATTTAAAAGTGAATTTATTGCTTATTTACAAAAAAAAAAAATTTGTTTTGTTACCAAACTTATCTTGATGGGACCAAAGAGTCACTAGCCTATATTGTGGGTGGAAATAACAAATCCACTTTTCACTT
>JAJJMC010025361.1:2172768-2213870 GCA_023531435.1 Papaver californicum | reverse complement strand
TGTTTTGGTTTGTTTCTTTGTTACAGGAATAATTTTTCTCCAACAATATGTTTCATTTGACGTAGTAATGGGTGATGATGCTAACGTAGATAGAAATTCACTATGTGGTGATTTTTCAAGTATTGAACTAAGAAACAATGTTACTAGAGATCTTTATAGTATCGAAAGAGAATCAAGGATTTTAAGTTTAGAAAATGAATTAGTCGATGATAATGAAGAACTTGATCTATTTCCTATGATTTTACATGCGTTTTTATCATCAAATTATCGAGAAGCTGAAAGCGGCTTACAGAGTTTAATTCCGTTCCTTTCGAAATATTCAACCAACAACAACACAAATTCTGTGAGTTGCTGTATTTCCTTTCCTTTTATGAACTTTAATTTTTGCTAACTAATATAATTCTCGGCCTTTTGAAACTAACAAGAAGAAATCTTGTAGGAGGATTACATCCCTGAAGCAATGGTAGATTTCTGTAAGCGTGCAATAATGCTATCAGAACGTGCACTTGTACTGATAAGACAATTAATCCGCTGCAACAGGGACACGAATTCTACCAGTTATCCACAAAAGCCATTGCCAGATAGTTCATCCAATTCGTCCGGTAAAGGTAGCCCGAAATTGTTGATGGTGCCAAATGTCAATACTGAAAATGTGCGAAGGCAACAAACTCCCGATTTGTGCTGTTGGTTTTGCAACTAGGGTGACGGGTGGTGCAAATGGGAGATATTATGTTGTCACGTGTTCCGATGACAGTAATCCGAAAAATCCAGCACCAGGAACTCTTCGACATGCAGTGGATTTCGGTGGGAAAAGCAAAGGTGGTGTTTGGATAGTGTTTAAACGAAGTATGGAGATTAAGCTGAAGGAAAAGTTATGGATTAATTCACATACAACAATTGATGGACGAGGGGCAAATATAACCATTTGGCATAGGGGACTTGCTCTAGCAAGAGTAGAAAATACTATCATTTTGCATAATTTCGAAATCGTTTCGACTGGTCAAAGCGATACAGTTCATGTTTTTGATGGTACTCATCGATATGGATCGACCATTTAACATCAAGAGATGCATATTTAGGACTGGTTACAGTTCTTCAAGGATCAACTGACGCTACAATATCGAACTGTTTTTTGTCTAACCATAATATCAATATGTTATTGGGAGCTTCGGATCAAGATACTGTTGATCAAATTCTCAGGGTTACGGTATATCGAAACTGGTTTGAATCATCTAACCAGAGGATGCCCCATTGCAGGTATGATACATTCCCCCAATTTATGCCTTCTGTATCCAATTCATCGATAGTTTACTTTGCATTCTGAATAAGATCTTCTGTGCTTATTTTCATGTTAATCAGGTGGGGTTACTGCCATGTAGTGAATAACTACTACAGAGACTGGAACTACTATGCAATAAGAGGAAGAGTTCATGCCAAGATTTTTTCAGAACTCAACGTATTCGAGCCGGGGAAAAGACTAGAAGTTACTCCATGGCATGACCTATTTACCTCCGACTTAACCCCGACTATCGAGTCATCCCAAGACTTGTAGCTAAAAGGTGCAACGTTTCATCAGTTTTTAGCATACGGCACGTTGAGCTCACCCGAGAGTGAATATCCATCTTATCGACTTCCAACCAGACCTACAAACACTACAGGTTTGGTGATTGATTGTTCTGGTGTTCTGTTTGGAGAGAAACTCAAAAATTGTATGACTACCCCCTAAATTAAACAACTATAAGATCTGAAAATGAACTTGTTTTTATATATAAAGGTTTTGAATTTTGTACTGTAATTCAGATTAATCTTTTGTTTCTTTTCCTCTTAAAAGAAACGAAAGGTTTATTCTGCAGCTGTACTGTGAGTACATAGTGTACTATTGTTTCGCCTTTGATCGAAAGATCATTGCAGATTCTACCAAAAAAAAAGAAGTTCTATAAACTTAATGGAAAAAAAGGATTGATTAGGTTCGAAAACATCCCTTTATTGAATTGCTGAAGAGAAAGAACTATACATTGAGTAAAACTGCAAAAGAAACAAGAGAAGGAAACTAGCTAAATGATTTCTGAAACCCTTACACCCAAACATACTACTAGCTAGCTAGAAACATTCTACTCTGTTGCTGCTACAACTGCTGAACCTTCAACCTTGAAAGTTGCTCCCCATATTTCTTCATCCGTTGCGGGAATTGCGGTGATCTTGTTCTTAGGATTCTCATAGCTTCTTAGTCCTCCTATCGCAGTAGAGTAGAAACATCCTGCAATTCGATTCATAAATTTGTCAGACAGAGCCATTACTTTCACATATATTACCAATCATTTCATATATATGCTGAGAAATACAAGCATGTGGCTATACACATACCTTGAGGAAAAGATGCAAGAGATTTTCCACAAGCACCCTTAAGCAAATCAACATCATTAGCAAAAGCAACGCATCCATCTGCAGTGATTCCCCAATATAAAGGAACCTTGCCATATTGATCCTGCCATTGAAACAAATGCACACCAAATTAATATTCCGTCCTCCATCAAAGTTGAAGGCCATTGCAAATCCTATAAGTTCATAATCATTTTGTAGTTCCTTACCGAAGCTACGAATAATGTAGATGTTGATTTATCAAAGACAACAAACGCGAAACTGCCTCTGAGGTGACCAACAACATGATTAGCTGGATATGGAGCTCGGTCCCGAAGAGCTTTATAAGCTTCAATGACTAACATTACTTCATTTGCTGATTTAGATAATCCATATTGTTGCTTTAAACTCCCAAGATTATCAAGTGCTCCTTCAAACAAACAGAATATCTCATCCTTCACCGCAAATGATCTGTATGTACATACAAAATCCATACTTGCCGGCTTCAGATAACTGACAGTAATAAAAGTTGTAAAAGAATTGAAGGTGTTTTTCAACCAGGTGGACCCGTAACGAAAACAGAACACCAGACCACCTTACACGTATTAGATAAGCGGGACCCATCTGAAACGTATTCTAGAGCCACCTTTCACGTGTCACTTAGCAGTTCAATCTATTATTAACAGAGTTCACTTAATAGGGAAGAAGTCACCAAATCAACGGTTTATAAGAAACGGAGTTCTCAAAGACGGTCGGTTACATCTTTATGTCAGACTGACAATTCGTGTTCCCGAATTTGTTGTACTACTATAATAATGATAATGACAATCATGATAAATTATCAGATGTACGTATTCTTAAACAGTAGACGGCTATGATTAAAGCTATCTATCTTATCTTATCTCTATCGAATTGATTAGCCGATCAAATCATTGACAAAGTATGGAGTATCATCAACTATTAGATTTAGAACTCCAACATTTATAAGAAAAATTATTATTGCAATTAATAATATAATAAGATGAAATGATCATAAATTGCAGTATACAAAGTTATGGGGGCAACAGTAAACAGGCGATTGGGAGCAAAAGAGACTCCGGGCCGAGAATTAGTACTAGTGGTAGTTATCAGCAGGGGCAATTGCCCCGGAATGGCCTTAGTTGGGCTCTGCCTGCTCCTAAAGGAGTGTAGAAAAATCAGTCAGTGTTCAAACTTCAACTCAACTTAAAACCCATGATCTCCAACTTCTAACGATTAACTACTGATCATTTATCTGAAGTTCATAAACGCCAATTAAGTTTAAGAAAAAAACATATTATAATAATGAGAAATTAATGAGTTTAATTGAGTTTTACCGAGGTTGAAATGGTGACTCGTGCTGATGAGTGTAAGCTAGATGAACTTGATCACCAACTTGAACGGAAACAGCACCACTGTTAATATCTATAAAACGGTTAACTAAAGTGGTAGAAGTTGTTTTAGGGGATGGAGTTCTACTTCCAGCTGCAACTAGTTCATCTGGTGGTGTCACTATTGAACCACTGAATACTCCTAACATGATTGATTGATGATCTTAAACTCACACTCCCTCTTTCTCTCTAATAACAAAATTTAGATTGTTTTTCTCACTGCACAAATGATGGAGAGAAATTAATGGAATCTGAAGAAGAAATGGAGTTTCCTTTATAATTGAGAGAATTGAGGGGTAGTATGGTCAAACTAGATGTTTCATCAGTTTTGGGTACTTTATTTCTTAATTAAGACAAGTGGGGTGGGACCCACGAAACAGGCGATGATTCTCGTGTGTGTCATCAGCTGACTGTAGCGGGACCTACACTGGCCAGATACTCAGGGAGAAACAAACTTATGATATGATATGACTAGTGCCATTTTAACTTTAGTGAATGCTTTAATAATTAGCGTTCAAAAGTTTAGACAAGATTATGATTTTAAGTAGATGGGACCAATTCCAGATTAATCCATAGTGAAATGGCATGGACAATCACAAGACGAAGGCTGTAGTTCAATTTTTTTAATAGGAAAGAAAATTATATTGAATCGAAAAAATTACCACATAAAATTTTTCTCTAACGAAAGTTTCCGACCATTATGGAGCATCAGACTCCCAACCAAAACTAAATTTATTAAAGCCTTTTAGAAGTTCTAAACAATTTCTAATAATATAATTATTTATCCAGTTATGGGTCTTATACCTCCATTTAGTCCTACAAATTTCTTCTAGATGTAAGTTGTAAATTTGTCTGCTCCTAACTATTTTGATTGCTTTAAGTACGGTATTGCTTCAGTTTACTCCGCATCTTCCGTTAGCCCTGGAATGCACCATGCCCCTCAGAATGAACTATGCATCATTAAGAATGATTAGTCCAGATCCCATAATATTAGTTTTTTTGAAGAAAGAAGCATCAAAGTTTATTTTAGAAAAATTGGCTTGTGGAATGTCAACTGCAATGATATAGCTTGATTTCGACTATTTAACAATCTTTCTATGTTCTCTTTCCATTCATTTACATCTTGTTCAACCTTTCTTACTACAACACTCACCTGCACTTGAGCATTATCAAAAATAACTGCACATCTTAATATCCAAATATGTCATAAGGTATTACCTGCTACTAAACACATACTTTGATTGTTATTAACATTATTACCATTCCCAACACACAACCAACTAACAATCCAGTTACTCAAAGTGGTACCAATTATCACATTATTAAAACTGGAGTCAACAACATACCAAATTTTTTTTAGCTACATTACAATCTAGAAACAAATGATCAAAAGTTTCTAAAGCATTATAACAAAGAGGACATTGAGAGTCAGCATCATGAATATATTTAAAAATTTGATCCTTAACAGGTAAACAATCCTGCACATACTTCCAAAGGAAGTGGAAATTTTTTGGAGACAAATCCATTTTCCAGAACTTAATCCAAGGAATATTCCTAGTACCATCAGTGGTAGAAAGAGAACTATCAGCAATGTGAAGAGATTTATAAGCACTTTTTACAGAAAATAATCCATTAAGCGAAGGTGTCCAAATCAGCATGTCTTCTCCTCTCATAGGAATTCTAATCTTGCATATGTCCTTCACAACTTCCCTATCAAACAAGGCATTAAGGATATCCAAGTTCCAGGAATTACTATTAGGGTGCATCAGATGGTCAACAATATATATACTATTTGAATTAAACCTAGCAGAAAAAACTTGAGATGTGGAAGGAACCCATTTGCCCTTTCGAATAGATTTTTTTTTTTCCATTTCCAACCTCCTAACAATACCTATCTCTAATTATCTCTAGACTCATACAGACCCCTTTCCACACCCAGAAACCATGTTCACTTCCATGGTGTAAAGGACTATGATTAGGGAAATATTTGTGCCTAAAAATTTTAACCATAAAGCATCAGGTTTATTAAGCATTATCCAAGCTAACTTAGCAAGGAGAGATCTGTTCAACTCACCTGTTCTTTTAATATTCATGCCTCCCTGATCTTTTAGTTTAGTGACAGTATCCCAACCTTTCAAATGCATACCTCTTCCTCCTTGCTTCTTGTTCCACCAAAAATTTCTTTATATCCCATCCAACCTGTCAGTCAGTTTATTTGGCATAGGAAAAATAACAAGATGGTAAGAAGCAAGAGTACCTAAGACAGATTGAACCATAACAGTTCTAGCTGGTTGGTTCAAATTCCTACCCTTCCAACTTGCTAATCTTTCATGAAATTTATGATGCAAATGACTAAAAGTTTCCATTTTAATTTTTTGAATTAGAATGGGAACACCCAAATAGTTATCTTTAAGAGCTAGAGTTTTAATATTAAGAATGCCTACAATCAGGTTCTTAATATGATTGTCCATTTTATGGCTAAAAGCCATACCCGACTTATCCAAATTAATGGACTTCCCAGAATACTTATTAAAACTCTTAATGATAATATCCAACTGTCTAGACACTTAACATTGGCTTTAGCAAATATAAGGAAGTCATCTGCGAAAGCAAATGACTGGCAGAAGGACTAGTTTTAGTAACCATAATTCCTTGAAAATTATTTTCATTCTCAGATCTAAGCAACAATCTAGAAACACAATCCATGCAAATAATAAAAAGATAAGGAGCCAAGGCGTCTCCATGTCTAAGACCCATTCTGGGATAGAAACTTCTCCTGGAGAACCATTAAGTAAAATAGAAGATGAAACAGTTGATATGCATTCAAATATCATGCTACACCAATCATCATGAAAGCCTAATTTCTAAATACAAAAATCAAAAAAATCCATTCTATTCGATCGAATGCTTTCGACATGTCCAATTTAATGGACAGTAAACCTTTTTTAGCTTTGTTCTTCCTCATGGTATCTACTAGTTCATGCACAATCAATATATTATCAGTTATTTTCCTAGAAGGAAAAAAAACAGCTTGATATGGACTAATAAACCTATCCATGACTAGCTTAAGTCTAGAAGCCAATAATTTACTAATATAAGTTGGCGAGAGTAGTGATTTCTTTGTCTCTTTAAGTTTGTGAGAAGGAGCTCATGTGCGTTAATGATGCTGGTTGTGGCTGGTGGTGATTGTTGCTATTGGATTTCTGTAGATGGTGGATGAGAGGGGATTCTATGGAGTGTTTCATGATGATCGTCTTGAGATGGGAAGTTGAGTTTGCCGGTGATAACATGATGGTAGACGCTGGCAAATGGTAGTGATTGTGACTGAGGCTATTGAGAATAAAAAGAGAAACCTAGTTCCTATTGATGAGAAGATTGGTGACTGGTAGTAAGTCTGTGTTGCGAAGAGCTTGAGTTACACAAAAACAATGAAGGTTTCCCTATTTTTCGAGTTTGAAAAGGAAATAGGAGTTCAGTTTGGGTTGGTTGAGATAATGTAGGAATGAAGTTGGAAACTCAGAAGAAATAAATTTTTTCGATGAGATAGCTATTGAGGAATAAGACCAAACTCAGATAAAAAAATTATTCTCAATGAGATAGCCATCGAGAAGCTACACATAAAATTACCGAGGAAAATAGAGGATATTTTTCCTGTCAGTCTCGTGTAACTGACAGGCCATTTGGAAATAATATTGGATTTGGACAAAGCTTATTCATGGGTTGTATGTGGCCCATTGGCTGAGTATGTTTAATTAAGGAAGTTGGTTCAAGTTTTGTTATTGGGAGCGAGTTTTGGTGAGTCTTTTTGACCTATTTCGATCGGGATTCGAGCATAGGAGCTTTTATTTTGGGACCTCTATATAAGAGACAATTTCACTTCTTTTTGAGGCATCGTTTCTATCTATCATATCATATCTTAATAAGAGAAAAGAATGAGCTTTGGAGTTGGAGAATCTTCTACAACCTAGGGTTTTCTTTTATTTTCTTATTTATTATTTTCTATGGATTTTAAGAAATCCATTATGAGCTAATTTAATCTCATTGGTTAGAGATGTAGTCCAAAGTCTAGGACATTAATTAAAACATTCATTCTTAGTATTCATATTTTCTTTAATATCGCTTATGTTCTAATAATAATAACACCATGTATGATTGAATTATTGTTTGTTTAAGTCGTGAATTAAATAATCATAAATTCATATCTATAGCTAAACTAGTGTTTGAGATCTGGAATTGTCGAAAGATCCTTGTTACTATTAGCATAGTATAATTTCTAACGACCGGATGTTGCGATGCGATAATATGTAGAAGCGTGACCTAAGTTAAATCCGATTGGATCTTGTGCGGATTGCTGATAATAACCTCAACTCATAAATACCATTGCATTCATTGGGTTAAATTTGTGTGGATCTTGCCCAAGTTATCTATTGAAAATGATTCAAATAGTGGCTCTTGCGCCTTTGATGATAATAGGAGTTTTGCCGGAGTAGACCTGCGATAGGATGCTTTAGGGTTATTGATTGAGTCTCATTTGATTAATAACATTTTTGATGCTAGAAGATGAACCCTCTAACCAGTATTCTCATTATATTGTTTACAACTTAAATTATTTTCTTGCTATTAATTTGATTTGAATTTATTTACAATCATCATAAATCCCCCCAGTTTACGTAATTTTTCAAATATGAATAACAACTCATATCTCCCTGTGGATCGAATATGTTCTTATAAATATAATCTTATTTATAATTGTGAAGTGAAAGAAGTTAGAATAATTTTTCTTGGTTGACAACCGACAAGTCATGGACTAAAACTATTTTGATTACAAGTCAATAACTTACTAAATTAGTGAGATGAGTTTCTCAGTTTACTAAGTTTTTAAAGTAGACTAGCCAATGTCAAGTATAACAAAAATAATACTTTTAATAATCATGTACTAGTTTAAAAGTAACATAGCATAATTTTGGAAGTGTTTGAAATCAAGACTATGCAAGAGTTCTCAATGACCAGGAACTGCAGATTTGCTTGAAAACATGCTTGGGATAGGTGTGGTGATAGCAATAGGAGCCAAGAGAGTTTAGTATTTAAGCCAAGACACGTCTCTTGGAGTGTATGCAAAGTGGTTGGCGCTAGCCTTATCTAGTGCCACGAAAAAATACAGCGCTGGCCAAGGCCCGTGCAGAAATATGCAGCGCCAGCATAAGTTGGTGTTATTGAAGGTGTATCGTTGATCTTGGCCAACGCTATGATTTGCGCAACGCCAGATTTATGCTAGCACTAGGATAATGCAGTGCTGGCCTTGGACAGCGGTAAGACTTGTTTTGCTTTCTCGAGGACCGACCATCAGGCCATGGAGCGTCCTAAGGGCTCGATCATTGAGATGCAATGCTTCCTTGAGGATCGACTATTGGAACTAGGCTACGTTCTTGAGTATCGGTCATCAAATTTGAGATGTTTCTTCAAGAACAAGGTTTTAAGCTAGGATTCCTCTTCGAAGACCAGACATCAGCTATTCCCAGGGTAGATAAAACTTACTTCTTACTGTGTTATGGTAATAATTCGATACTGATACACATTCAAGACGGGTTCAAGGAATTCAGTTATGGAAGTTACGACTTGAGACTAGATCGATAAGGCATAAATAGCATATATATTTAAAGAGACTACGGGATCAATATTGAACGCCTGTAGCCATTTGCAAGGCTATATTCTTAATTCTCTTTCGGAACATAAGTAGCAATAGAATGTTTCATATTTTGATAGAAAACTAGAAATATACGCACATATTTTTATGTTTCTGTTGCTGAGCAAAGTGTGATTTAACAATTCTAACCCTTGTCAAAAATCCACCATCAACACATTATAGTTATAGCCTGTTAGAGAACTGCTCGGTTATACCCAGCAACCGTTGGTATGTCAAGATTGATTGTCAAGTTTAGTTTCGAAACTCGACCGCTTGAATTGTTTACTAGAGTCAACTTCGTTAGGTTAGAATTAGGACATATAAATGTTAAGATAATCTATAGCCACTCATTGAAGAGATGAAGACGTATTGAATACAAACGAAGACATCATCCTTCAGATGTTAGTAGCTATTGACTTTGACTTTTTCCATTTCTATCAAGTTCTTACAGTTGTATTCATTGGAAAATAACATGAAAAGTTTGTTTTACATGGCTTTAGTTATTTGGATGGATTGATCACTTTTATGATCTAAGTATCAAAAGGAAGGATATACATTGGTAGTTTTAACAACTTATTGTATTGAGTTACATAATATAGTTTTCTATACTTTCGTAGTTTTACCATAACGCAAATATGACTCTTGTCATTGGTTATTTAGTATTGAACTTTTGGGAAACTAGATATATGTATCTAGTGGTGAATCCGGACTTTGAGTTCATGTTAGAAATTTTTTCTTCGGCATGATCTAAAGTTTGTTTAGACTAAAATTAACTTTCGGTGTCTAATAAGATTCAGGACCGATCCCAACCAAGACCGATCATAACTTGTGAATTTCGAAATATCTATCTTATACTTTATATCTATAAAATTTCAAAAGATAAGCAAGTTGAATAGGAAAGTTGTATGTCAGAAAATATTGAATACGTATTTAACTCGAATACTCCCTCCGTTTCAGGAAAAGAGTTACTTTCTCTTTAAATTTTTGTTCCAACAAAAGAGTTACTTTCATTTTTCAACATAACAAACTTTCAAAACTACCCTTGTTATTTTAAGAAATGTTATTATTATCATTATAAAGATATATGTAGTATTAAACTTTTTGTTAGGGTAAATCTGGAAATAAATTATAAAAGTTATTCTCTCTCATCTTGCCTTAACAATTGTGCAAATAGGAAAAGTAACTCTTTTCCTGAAACGGAGGGAGTATATTATTATTCACATTTATTCCTTTGATACTAGAGGATAGATCCTAATTAATATTAAGAATCATTTTCCCTACCTCAATTGGGATCGAAAATAACGTACTTTCCTTTCTCATAAGATTGTACATAGCTAGTTTTCTAATTTGGCAAAGTACATGGATTCGGACTAGATAATATTAGTTTTCATACTAGTAGAATTTCTCATATATTAGTTGGAATTGTTTTAGGGTAAAAAAAATGTACTGCAAAAGAGTACTTTCAAGTAAGATTAGGTCGGTCTTAGGGGAGGGAAGCAAATAAGGTTGATAATTCTCAGTATGATGAGTAATTATAGTGTGTATAGAAGAATGTATTATCTCTGGGATGAATCGCTAATTATGTATACCTTTGTCTTACTTGTTGTTGTTTTGAATAGATAAAGCCATTTATTTAAATTTATGAGAAGACACACTGATTTCTCGTAAGTGGTGGAAGTTAGGGAGAGATGGAGAAATAACGATTGTGGAGATTGTAGTGGAGTCCTGCCAGAAAAGTAGAGAAGACTTATGTGACCACTATTCTTCATCCTCTAAACTTCTTTGTAAATGTCCCACTTCTTATTACCTTCTTGTTCGTGGATGTGTTTCCACAACGCACGATTGTCGTAGACCGCCTGACCAATACCCAATAAGAACCTCGCCCCCCCTCGCCCCCCACCCCCCATGTGTTGCATTTGATATCTCGTATAATCATAGTGGTGTCATAGGCCACTACTATTTTGGTTAGGTCAAGTCAAGTCAAATGACTTGCTAAGTAAGTGAGGCAAGTTGCATAAATAACTAAGATGATCAGACTGATTAGTGTCAAGTTTTATAAGTTTAGTAATCATATGCTAACTTTGAAACTGCATAGCATAATGTTAATGGTCAAGTGTTAGCTTAGATGTAACTTGGCATAAGTCTGAAAGACGTTAGAGGGAAAGATTGCACAGAGCTTCTTAAGCAAGAAGGCTTATTAGATAACTATATAAGATTGAAATTAGGCCAATATTGAAAAGAATGGTGTATATCTAAGGGATGCAGCTAGCAAGGATAGTACTAGCTTATTAGCCCAAATAGTAATGTGCTAGCTTGTAAAACATAATGTTCTAGTGTTCTTGCTCCAAGGCCAAGACGCTTACTAGGTCAAAAAAGTTAGCGTAAATAGTCAAGGAAGTAAGTTGGGTCAAGGGAACAAGCGCGGCTAAGAAGCTAGGAAGCTAGCGCTTCCAGCGTACTTGGACAAAGAAGCTAGCGTCCAATACGCTACTAGGGCTGGGACGCTTCTTGCTAGTCAAGGGCGCTTGTTCCAAGGACACTGTTGGATGATGCGCTAGCGCTGGAACGCGCTAGCTAGGATGGAACGCTAGCGCTGAGGAGGCTAGGCTGGAACGCTATATTTATGGCCAAGACGCGCTGGCTAATGACGCTTGCGTTGGAACGTTTCTAGCCTGGGATGCTGGTTCCAATCCACTTATATCCAAGGACGTTTGTGGCTAGATGCTTGCTAGATTGGAACGCTGCTATCCTGGAAAGTTGCTAGTACCAAGGACGCTGCTAGGCTGAGACACGTTAGCCAAGGAAAGTTAGCGTTTTTAACGCTAGGGTAAGGAGCTAGCGTTAATATGGTGCTAAACCAGGTTGCTCGTGTTATCCTGGCATTGATGGGAGAAAAGGCTAGGGTTATCCTAGATCAGAGGCACGATGCGTCTTTGAAGGCATTGTTCATTGTTTGTGGCGCGTCTAAGGGGAGTGACGCATAATTCGTGGATTATCTTTGAGCAAATCGCTAAAGTGGCAAGAACAATATGTGATGTGTTCGTTGCGAACAAGGCGTTAAGCTAGAATGTATTTTGGGAATTAAGCATTAGCTACTCCAGATTTGGTAGATGTTATTGAAACATCAATTCACTTTCGAAGCAAGTTCAAGGAATTCAACTGTGGAATTTATACGACTTGAGACTAGTTCGATATGACATAAATATTGTGAATATTAGAGAGGTTACATGATCAGTTTAGAATGCCCGTAATTGTTTGTAGAGACTGTACTCTTAATTCGCTTGCGAAATATATAAGTAAAAGTACAATATATCGTGTTTTGTTATAAATCTAAGAATACACGTATGAGTAAACTTGTATTCTTTTTTATTCCTTTTGCTAGGCAGAGGGAAAATTTAAAATTCTAGCCCTTGTAAAAAATTCACCATCTACATTAAGTCCCCTGCTTAGTGAGGAACAATAATGTTACACAGTAAGCATTAGATGAAATAGAAGAAGATATACTTAGCTTCTCGAATGTTTGAGATTTGCACCCTTTAGCGTGTATCTTGGCTGGGAATAGTAGGTGCCCACGTTCTTGCTAGGAATACTATCTTGCCCCTGAGTTGAGAGAGGCATGGACGGCGCTTATTTAGGTTTCCTAATCAAACAAAGAATCTTCAATATCAATTGCCTATATATACTTGTTTTTGTAACGTCGCCTTCTTCCTTCTAGTTCTTTTTTCGCTGATAGTAGGTGCATCTCTAAGTATGGGTGAACAGAAGATGAATTTTCTTCAAGAAAGCCTACTAGGAGCTGGTTGCAATTGTTCCTTGAGAACACGAGAACAAATCTGGTTCGTTCCTCAAGGAAGCATAATTGGTGGTGATAAGAATTGATCCTTCCTCCCGAAGTCGCGACATTAGCAAGCGTTAGAGCCTGAACCTGATTCTCTAGTAAGCGTCGTGGTTGATCATACTAAGAGATAAGCGTCTTCTCCCTTGTATATATTTTTTTTAATCTTTAACTTAGATAAACTAGGATTTTTAACCGTAATCCCATTATCAGGTAGAGCTAGGGTTTCCAATTTTTCCTCACATATCATATATATATATATATATATATATATGTTTTGATAATACTCAGAATATTATTTATTTATTTTTACCAAACCCTAGTTTCATCGTTGTTCTTTTGGAGTAGAGTGATTCTTCAACTGCAGCCATGAAAATACCAGTAAGTTTGATTTCGATAAACCAAATTCTTTGATAACCCTTCTTTTCTTTTGTGCTAAAGTCTTTATTTTTTTATTTTACGTCTTAAGAAGATCATGGAAGTTCCTGATTGAAGCCGTAATTCTGATTCTTCAAGCAAGAAACTGGGTTGTAGAGGTAAAAGGATGAAGGTGACTTCTCCTCAAGAAGTACAATCCAAAATTTGTCGTTTCTTGAATTACAAGACTTGTACGAGGTATCCCTCTCTATCGTTTGAAAACAACCCGTGAATGCGCTTTGAGTCTTATATTTGCGATTAATGCTAAAGAAGAAGCAAGGCGCCGTGAGGAGTTAGAGAAGAAACGGGTTGAGGATGAGAGACTCACAGTTTCCATGCAAAAACGTCATCTTCGGGCAATTGCGATAAGGGAAAAAGAAGAACGAATAGAGAGAGGTATTTGTCCTTATGGTGTCGTGCCAGATTCTGATGCGGATGAGTATCCTTCCGAGGAAGATTATGAGGATCATGTGACGTCCGAGTCTGAGTCGTTCTCTGAAGCTGAGGCTGACCGTGAGGCTAAGCATGTTAATGCTTGGTATGACTTGCAGGGAGGTTCTATTGACCATGCTGATGATAAGGATTCCGAAGAAGATTCGGAGGTAGACCCTGATGGTATTCCAAAGGAAGACTCTGAAGTAAAGGGTCTCGAAGAGGATTCCGAAGAAGATTCTTAGAAAAACCGAGAAGATGAATGCAATTATGATGAGGAGGGTGATGATGAATACAGTTCTGACTCGGATTCGGAGTCTTCAGAATGAGTTTAGTTTAGTTTCTTTGTCGTAGTTTTTGCACTTACGCGTTTTGTAGACATCTTCTTAGACTTTGTATGTATGCTCGTTATGATGGAACCATACCTTTCTTTTAGTGCTTTTTATAAACTTGCATCAATGTCTTTTTTTTTAGGATCAATGTGAATGATTTTTATAGAAAATTTCGTCAATTTCATCATAAAATTCCAGAAGTATAGTGCTTTGGTAAAAACGCATATAATCTTCACACTAGTACAAATATGGGTTTTGGTGACAGTTCAAAATCCTAAATAGTGACAGTTCACGAATTAACTCTCACAAAAGAATAAGCTATGAGACATATGCAACAGTTTCTTACCAAAACTCACACCAATTATGGTAAAAAATCGTGACAGTTTGTTAACTGTTACTGAATATCTATACGATGACAGGTTTTTATGAAAATGTTAGTGTACACTGATGTATTATAACAGTTATAAACTGATACTATTCTTAGGTTATTGCAACTGTTCAATACAAGAACTGTTACCAAAGAGTAAAGTTATAGATGACAGTTTTTTTAACAACCAACACTTCCATTTATAATGACAGTTTTGATCTAAGACAGTTATTATTCACATAATCTACCCTAAAGCATTCTCAAACGCACGTTATTAGTTTGAGTCCCTAATTAGCCATTTTTTAACTTGTAGTGGTTGTAATAAGTTTGTTTTGTAACTTATGTTAGTGGGTCTCTCCATATCTTCGCTTATGTTTTTGTTTGGAAACCCAACATAAGCTTAAACATAATTTTCAACCTCGACAATTCTTATCTTTGTACAGGCATATCTCATCCTTCTATTTTCTTGGTTTTTTCTCTTAGCAAGATCTCATCTTTTACTTCAAGGTTAAGGTTTAGTAGCAGGTCTTGTTCTCAAAGCGACTACTTCTATTCCTCTTACAGTATTGTATTTAATCTTCATCCTCATCAGAAAAAGACATTGATAAAGCCCTAGTTCCAAAATTGACTAAAGACAGTAAGAAGAACAAGAAGAAGAGTAGAAATCTTACTCCTTTATTGGTTTCATTAGCTGATTTCTTCTTACAATTTTGGTTCTACTCTATTAATCTTCTCGATCTTGAACTTTTTATTTCCCAAATTCTTCATCTCCATCACCAGCTCTATTGTTCCGAAATTTCACGGTTAACTTAGAACCCATAATTTTGTTATTTTTTTGCATTGAAACTTCAATATCTTTATATCAGGAATCTAAGGTTTCAAAGTGTCTTGTTCCATTTCTGTATTTGAGGTTTCTGTCTAGGGTTTCAACTCCAGTCTTTCTAATTTTATTTTGTGTTTGAAATTGGCGTTTTTTACTGTTTTTGATTAACTCTGCTATGACTTTGGAACATGGGTTTCTTCCAATTTTAGCTTATAGGTCTTTGATTAATTTTGTTTTTTCAATTGGCTCTTCAAGTGGAAGGAAACAAGAAAAAAGAGAAGAATATTGAAATGAGTTATGCCAATGTAATCACTCTTCCATGTATTATTTTGTTTCAAACTGTAACTCCTTGGTTAAACCATCTTTGTTATTTTATACAGATTGGAAGATCAACAAATGGAAAAAAGGGGTCTGCACATTAAATCCCGGCTACTGGTTAACAATAAAGCATTCTCTTCAAATTCAAAGTAGGTTGGATTAGAAGAACATTTCTTGGTAAATATATAGAAAAATGTTAATTATAGAAGTTTATTATAGAACGATTTTTATGGCCCAAAAATTCTGATCACTTGGCAATCAAATGCTAGTTGACTATTATGTTTAATTTGGTGATATTGGTCTACATGCTAGTGGTGGTCAGTTTAGTACTCATGTAGGAAAGTAAATCCTATCTCGTGTATCCCCTAATTGTATAGAAATGGTACTTGTATTTGCGCTCTGTATATAACTAGTGTATCCCCTAATTGTATAGAAATGGTACTTGTATTTGTGTTCTCTGTATATAACTAGTGTATCCCCTAATTGTATAGAAATGTTACTTGTATTTTTGCGCTCTGTATATAACTAGTATATCATGATATGGTGGCACAAGCTTGCTTAGTTTTCATATAGAAAATGATGCTTTTAGTTGAGGCTTAAGTGATTTTTTCTAACCTTCTAAGAAGGTTCTGTCCCTAAAGCCGAAAAATGTTCGAGGTATAACCTGAAGATGAGGTGAGTTTCTATTAAATATGCTACTAAGTCTTTCTTTTCATTTCAGGGATAATTCATGTGTTTTTGCTTATACTGTTGATAGTGCGTGAAACTTGCATCAAGGTGTCATTGCTGACCGCTACATCCTCATTTCCATTAGGAAGCAAACAAGGATCAGAACAAAAGGGATCAGTAAAAGATAAGAGATGCAAAGAAATCTCTGGAGAATAAAAAACTGGACTCCAAGAGAGAGATGAACATACATAGTTCTCCTTGATGAAGTGAAGTCTATGAGGGTACCTGAATATTTTAAATTCCCAATGCTTCTCACTAAAAATTTTAGTGGCATTCACATATTTAGTTGTTATGAGCCAACATTTAAATTAAGAATTACTTAATGATACCTAATCTTTCCCCATTTCCATTTCAGTTGAGACATGCTACAATGAGTGTAGAAGCAATGCTTGAGGCCTTGCAGCGCACCGCTGAGGAAAAGGTACGGGATTTATGTTGTTTATTTGAAAATAAAACCCAAGTGTTCAATGTGGTTCCATATTTTTTATGCTTGTGTTATCAGTACACGGTTTGGTACGGTGCAGTTTGAGAGCTTCTATATATAAGTACATTGGTCTTGTTGTCTGTTTTTCAATAAGAAAAGCCTATAGCTATTAAATGGATTCATATTTCTGTCAGCTACTTTTCATAGTAGAATGAGATTTCGTTTGTCATTCAGGGTAGCAGATAATATGCTACATTGTATTGACCTTTGAAAACAACGTTGCAAGCCTGCAAACACCTCACATACAAGCATTGGTACTTAATCTTCTTTTGTGGACAATCATTTTCTTGTCCTTCTTTTTGTTAGCATTCAACCATATTAACTGAAACCACTTATATTTGATTTTTGAGTTTTTATGGATTGTAGTATTGTACTCCTAAGGTAACAGAGAATGAATTTCATTTTCAAGAGAAAAAACTCAGTAAAGTGTTCCTTTCTTTCTCATCGTTTTGAAAGTTTCTGACTGTATTGAGGGTGTAATTTAATGGCAGGAGAAGCAACTTGAGGCGCAGAATGAAGCACTCATAAACTCCATTTTCATGTAAGTATATGTACTTTATAGTATTATGTTATAATTTTCTCTTTGATGTTTAATTTGTTTCTCACGAGGATCCTTGTCAAATGATAAAGCAAGCACCAAAAGAAGGTCTTCGGAGGATCCATGATGAAGATGACGACCTGTACCAGCTTGCTACTGAGAGTGGTGGAACTTTAAATGGTGATTTTAAGGTATGATTATTTATTTTGCAACTGTTGACTGAGAATTTTTTTTGTTTTTCATAGTTGGCATATGTGTACAGTGATTTTTTTACTATATATCCACATGTGACCTTTAATGTCATTAGGTCCATAGCGTTTTTTTTTTTTTCTTTTGTTTTCTCCCCTTTCATCTCTGTTTGCATTATACAAGCTATGATAGTGATAAGAAATAACCGTACAACTGAAGAAGAAAAAGTGACAAATAACTTTGATATTTTTTTGCTGTTAAACGACAAACCTTGTGAAATTCCAATTCTGTCTTTTGTTCGTGCAATCAACTTCTCCGATTACACAAATACCTACGACCTATCTTTTTTTATGTTAATAATACTTCTCAGTAGATGTATTATTTATTGATGTGTATAATTAGAATTAGTTTGCTACTTATATAGCACAACTTACAATATCTTGACTTTAAACCCAATGAGTCTCGGGTTTTTGCAGAGAAAGAATTTTTATGATGATGTTGGGAATATAACTGATTCGTTGACAAAGCATAGTGTTCCTTAAAACTTCAATAAACAAGGTAAGCTGGCTTGAGTGGCTTAAATTCTAGCTTGTATTGTCAATCACTCCATCTTTCTTTGTGTAATCAGTAGCATTTCCTCTTCTATTGGCAAGTCTGCAGCTGCAATTATACTAATAGTCATGAAGATTTGAGTTTCCTGTACACATCCGTACTTTTGTGCTGGGGCCTTGAATCATTTTTACACTCTGTAGTAGTTTTCATGGTGCCAATCTCGATTACGTAATAAGGCTAATCATAGCCAAATGCTTCTTTAGAATTTTGTTGGTGAAGAATTAAACTTATGAAATTTTTTAGGTGCATAATCTGATGTTTTCAGAGGAATCTTTAATATCAAATATGGTGAAATTAATGAGTTTATGAGTTAGAGTAATTTATCAACAGTTATGTGCTCTTTCATTATGTAGGTCCTCGTTTATATTCTTGTTTGTGTAAGTTCCAGTAATTTTTGAAATAAACACATAGCTAGGCTTAATTATTTCTTAGTTTTTGTGATATCCTTCTGATACACCAAAATGTCTGAATGTCAAAATCATGAAAAATTTGAATGTGTAGTTCTATTGGTATGCTAATGCAGTTCCAGTCTAGAAATTCTTCTTTACCGCTTGAAGTATATTCTGATAAGGTTCCATCAATTGATGTTTGATGTTAATGCATTCAAATTTATATACTAAACAGAATTCTATATTAGTATTCTATTACCCGAACTGAAACTTTTCTTTTCCTTTTTCCTACATGTTTCTAGATGATATGAATAAGTCTGACAAAGATCAAGGGGTTTGTGACTCAGTTGAAGGGCTAAAAGATCCTGTTTCCAAGAGCAACGAGGTCTCGTTTGTGAAAGAACAATCGCCTGAACATCCGTATTTGATATCTGGTTCTGAGGCTTCAATACTTGTTGCAGATGGAAGAGGTTCAAGTTGTTTGACCTATTTTCTAGCTTCAATTTTTTCCTGCATAATTTATAACATGTGTTAGTTAACTTAGTTTGAAGACTCATAACATCGTTTTTCAGATTCACTAGCATATTCTCTAACTTCCTGAGATATTTGAATGGCATAACTGGAATCATTCTTGTGAGCTGTAAAACTCAAAACATAAAAAATTGCAAACATAAGTTACAGAACCACATTTTAAAGCTAAGATAATTTGTAGCAGTATTAGTGCATGTAATGCAGTGTATATTGGAATTCTTCGATTCATTGGAAGAGAAAATCATTAATTCATTTAAATAATGTTTTTAAGACTAAGTTTGTATGGATCAATCTGAGTATGAACCTTGCAGTAAATATATTAGTAAAACATAAATTTACTAGAATCATAGAGATGGTTAGTGAAAGCGAAAAACATAAAACTATTAAGTTTCTAACATGTGCATGTGAAACCATAGTTGCTAGCAAAATGTTTAGAGTTCATCTCTTACTTAATTGATCCCTTTTTTATTTCATTTTTTTATTTTATATCAGAACCATTATCACCTTATTCTTAGGAATGAGGTTATATTGGTTTAGCAGTACAGTAGTTGAAAATTAGAATGTTATAGCATTATTTTTAATTATGATCACATATAAAGACATTATTGATTTGGTAATCTTTAAAGTTTGAATGTCCGATGCAGTATTCAGTATTCACAATTCATTGATCAGGGCCTTGATCTTTACAGATTTGGTCCTTCTTCAAACATGGATCCACATGATTTATTAGCTAGTTCACTGCTTGCTTTACCTATAGGCCTGTTTGAATAGCCTTGGTTAATAGTAATATTCTTTATTGGTTAGAATTGGCTAACTATTTCTGATCTTTATGACCAGCAATGTGTTTTGTCATCACTGTTTGATTCATTCTCAGGTCATCAGTTATTTTTTTATTTTATTTTTGTTATCCAGATCTATTACTCTCTTATATGGATCTCTACTTTTCAATAACAAGATCATTGTTGAATCTTTTCGTTTGATGTTGCAGAATTTTTAGCTTTTCATCCACCTGTTGTGTGACCTTTGTATTTGATGCATTGAGGTAATTTTTAAGTATTTCTTTTGTTGGTTCAAAATTTTAAAGTGTTGGTTTAATTTGGTGAAATTGGTACATGAATTGGCAGGAGTAGATTTCAGGGACATGAATTGGCAGGAGTATATTTCGATCAACACTTCGGAAAATGGATGTGGTTTCCAGCTTCACTGTTAATTTCTTTTAGTTAGTACTAAGACTACTTTCATATCAAGTCTTTTGAATTATCTAGTACATTCACTTCTACTTAACTTATTTTATTTGAACTTACTAGTTCCGTACTAGCTATCTGTTAAACAGTTTATTGAGTAATCTAATGACAATTTTATTAAAAGCTAAATTTTCTTTCCATAATTATCTCGATATTAACTGAGCATATGTCGTATCAGGAAATCATTTTGCTACGAATTAGCCTTCTACAAAGTTTTCTCTTCTATGACAGTTTTATCTAGAAAATGTAAAAGAAAACTGCTACTTTAGTATAAGAAATTGAGTCATTGATGACAGTTTTATGAAGAAACTCTCATCTTAATCTAAGAAGTTAAGTTTTTAATGACAGTTTTTATGGAGAAACTGTCACCTTAGTAAAAGAAATTAAGTTTTTAGTGACAGTTTTTAGGGAGAAACTGTCACCTTAGTAAAAGAAATTAAGTTTTTAATGACAATTTTTATGGAGAAATTGTCACCTTAGTAAAAGAAATTAAGTTACCAATGACAGGTTTATGGAGAAACTGTCACCTTAGTAAAAGAAATTAAGTTACTAATGACAGTTTTATTTAGAAAATGTTATTATATGTTGTCAACAATGACAGGTTTATGAAAAAACTGATACTTATAGTTATGATTCCGTGACACTTTCTTATAGACCCTTTCGTAACAGAGGCTTTAATGACAGTGCAATTATTTTTTAAAATTGTCACATAAATATTTTGGTGGCAGTTTTTAACTGTCACATAAGCCCAAATTTGTACTAGTGTCATACGACCTCCTTGTTGGATTATTTACCCCTCTATCTTCATTAGAAAAAAATTTCCTACTTCTCAGTGAAAAGAAATCCAGGTTTTGAGCTTGTTTGGGGCATCAAAATGACCCAACAATAGAATTCAGGAAGTATCCACGAAAATTCTGACAGTTTTCAGACCTAATATCGCTAGCCGTTTTTTCCATAACTCTTAGCTCGTTTATCCTATTGATGTGAAATTTTAGTATGTTGTAGTAGACATCCATATGAAAGATTTTACATAAGACTAATGCCTAGATTCTTTAATAATTGTTGCCAGCTTCAGAATTTCCGGAGTTTGTAAAACATCCGATGATTGTTCCAACTCATATAATTATTCAAATACCACTTTGTAATGAATATATATGATGTTTATGAGTATGTATAATAATTTTTGTGTTTCATAATCAAATTTTGTGTTTGAAGTTTTTCTTTCCTAATACGTCCGTAGCCCTTCTGCTTTTAGGGGAGACGGTTTACGGAGCAGAGAAGAAATAATTAACAAGAGGAAGGAGGTTACCAGGAATTTTAGTGTTGATATCATTCTTCTTCTATTTAGGAATCATGAGATAAGATTTACTTGATACATTCCTGTGAGCATACCATTCCATACACTAGCGTCTCATGATTTTAGTACTTGGGTGTTTCTGGCACGAGCGTTGATTCTTTCTTATGATAAGACTCTTGTGTATATGTAGGTTCCTATATTGCTGAGAACTTATGAAAACCCAGAAGAAAATTTTAAGGTGGGTTTGAGATTTTAGGGTGCGAAGTGCATTTCTGAGGGAATTGAGTTAATCTTTGGAAGGCTTGTTTGAAGTTGAATCTTTGTGCATTCTGGAAGAGCCGTGTTGTTGTTTATACGACTCACAAGGATTCTTTTCTTAAGATACCAATACTTTAATTAATGAAATTGAAACCCTAAGGATGCCCACAGTGATTCTTATAGGCCTTTTGGAGGAATTATAAATATTATACAAAAAAAAAAACAACCAGGAAATAAGGATAATAGCAGGATGTTCAGTTGAAAGCCTTGAGCCATTTGCCGTAAATGACTTCTGTGTCAGGCTTGCCTTCTGCAGTGACTAACCTATAGTAGCCGTTGTTAGCAGCTCAAAAAATTTCGTATGGCCCTTCCTAGCTGGAGGAGCGTTGACGTCTTGATGCTTTTAGAACCAAATCCCCTACCCGGAAAACACTCGGCTTGATTGTTTTGGCCTTGCAAATCTTTTATTCATATGGTCGAACTTCTTCTCTAACATATCTCGGATCATATATGAGAGAAAATATCTTTGAGAATTTTGGTGGTTTATAAGAGATGGGAATGGTCTCTGCCCATTTGTTGAAATATTGAGTTGGAGTATCCACCCATTCATAACGACAAGCTAAAACACGACTATCGTTTCTAGCAAGGTCTAGTCCCCATTCTGCTGGCATGTGAGGCTGATTCAATGATAAGAAAGCAAATTGAGTAAGAGCTACTTGAGTATGGAATCTATTGACATAAGCTGATACACTCTCGGTTGATGCTTGATTCCCTGCCATGGCCTTGAGCAATTGATATTCTTCTAGGTACATGGGAAATTTCTTATCAAAATTGGGTTTGACTCTAGGAAGAGGGCGCTTAACTCGAGGAAGAGCTTCTGGCCGAGCTCTTATGACGGCTGCTGATTGTTAAAGCCAAGCATGTCCCAGAATCATATAATAATTGAGCTTCCCTTTGACGATATGAAATTTGGTACTTTTTTGAGTGGTTCCTGCCACAACTGTGAGAGTGATGTGTCCATAAACATCTCTGATTATTTCTTCAGGATTGCTGACTGTTGTTGGCAAGTGTATCTTCTCGTCGAATTACCCCCGCCTTTTTCAGAGTGGTGATGCTGATAACATCGACATCTATGCCATCATCAAGTAGTGTATTTATGAACTTAACATCTCTAAGGCGTGTTGTAGGAAAAAAAGCCCCGATTGCGCCCTCTATCATTCTTATTGACCATGTATTCTAAAGGAAGCTTGTCTTGGGCATAAGTGTATTCATCGAGATATGGTAGGCATTTTCCAGATACGACTCGATTGAGGGTATTAAAAAATATCTTTACGGTTATCCTTCAAAAAGTGGAGGAGCTCACACATGCGCTCCATTAATAATTGAACTGTTTGGCTGACCGGTTCTCTAGAGAGGGTAAAGCTTTTAACAAGAATGGGTTTTTACTGAACACCTTCAGTACCCAATTGCAACTCCCCTGACTCTATTTTCTCTTTTAAGATACGTATTAGGCCATTGCACTTGTTGGTGGGATGATGACTAACCGATGGAAACTACAATATTTCGGATTTGACATTTCTTGAGGAGTAGGTGGGCATCATACAAGTGGCGCTAGACAAGGGGGTCACATCCAAAAGCAAGGGCGCCATCCAAGGGCGTCATGGCCAAGCACATTACAGCCAAGGGCGTCCCAGCCATGGCGTCACCAGCAAAGGGTGTCACCATCCAATGAACGGGGTTAGCACTTTTGTTGCTAAGATTATGGTTAGCACTTTGGTGCTAGGGTTTAGGTGACAAGAAAGTTAGCACTCTTAGAGCTATCGTGGCTAACTAGTGTCAATGCAATGTAAGCCGAATGGCTAGTGCTATTTTGGCGTTACTATGAGAAAAGGCTAGGGTTATCCTAACTGAGAGGTTCAATGCATCTTTTATGACATTGCTTCTCAAATGTGGCGCATCAGAGAGATTGGCACATTATTCGTGGCTTATATTTAAGCAAAGTGCTAGAGTAACATATATAGGCTTAGAAGAGCAATTTGAGGTGCATTCGTTGCGAATGAAGCGTTCAACCATAATGTATTTCAGGGTTTAAGGATTAGCTACTCCTGAGTTCAATAGATGTTGTTAGAACATCAATTCTCATTCGATGCAAGCTCAAGGTATTCAACTCTGGAATTTATGCGACTTGAGACTAGTTCGATATAACATGGATATTATGAGTATTGATAAGGCTACAAGGCCTATTTAGAATATTTAGATAGAATCTGTGCCCTCAATTTGTTTGCGGAATATGAATAGAAGTACAATATTCTTTATTAAGCATATGCGCATAAATATGCATTTATATGTTCTTGTTTTTTAGCAGAGGGTAATTTTACGATTCTAGCCATTGTCAAAAACTCACCATCTACATTAAGTCCCCTGCTTAGTAAAGAACAGTAATGTTACACAGTAAGCACGACATGGTGACAATACACTTTCAATAATTATATATGTATAATTTAAATTTTAAGAGTAAAGGAAGATGTACTTAGCTTTTGGGACCTGAAGATGTGTACCCCTTAGCGTTAAATTCGGTTGGGTATAGTAGGAGCCCTTGTCCCTGCTTGTAATATTAGCTATCACTGGCGGGAAGGACTAAAGTTGACGCGTCCAAGAAAAAGCAACCTTGCGCCACTTTTTCACCTTTTGTTTTAGGTTTCCCAGTTGGACTGGGACTCTTCAAGTTGACACCTATATATAGTTCTTCCACTTTTTACGTGGCTTCCTCTTTTTCTTCTCTTTGACAATAGAAGGAGTTGGTGGCGACAGTTGGCAGGCATTACCGGCTAGACACAAGGTAAACTTTTTATTTTTTTTTGATAATGATCTTTTTATCCAAAAACTAGGGTTTCCAAACTTTTCTCAGATATTATGTATATATATATATATATATATCTTAATAATCATGGGAATATTGTTCTATCAAACCCTAATTTCATCCTTGTTCTTCTGAGGTGAAGTAATTCCCTTTTTCGGCAGCAGCGACCAGCACTTCAGTAAGTTTCAGTTTGTTGATTAATAGACTAAAAAAAACTCGGGTAAATCTTCTTTTTCTTTCCTGCTGAAAAATATATATATTTTTTGTTTCTGGGCATATTATGGCAATTCCCAATCGAAATCTTAGCTCTGATCCTTCAAGTAAGAAGTTAGGTTATAGAGGAAAAAGGATGAAGGTGGCTTCTCCCAAAGAAATGCAGTCAAAGATCAGTCGTTCTTTGAACTAAGTCACGAAACTTGTTCGTGGTATGCCTCTTGATCGTTTGAAGGAAACTCGTCAATATGATCTGGATCTCTGTTTTACGATTAATGATGAAGAAGCAGCAAGACGTAGAGAGGGATCGGAGAAGAAGGGGGTCGAGGATGAAGAACTTATAACCTTTATGGAAAAGCGACATCTTCGAGCATTTGCTGATAGGGAGAAGAATGAACGAATAATGCGAGACGTGCGTCCCTATAGTGTGGTTCCTGATTCTGACACGGATGAGTATTCTTTTGAGGAAGAGATTCCTGAGGTTCATATGGCATATGAGTATGAGTCTGAGCCATTCTCTGAAAATAAGGCAGATCGTGAAGCTGAGCGTGCTAATGCCTACTTTGACATGAAAAATGGTTCTCCTATAGAAGATTCGGAGGAAGATTCCGATGAAGACCTCGATGGAATTCCAAAAGATGACTCTGAAATAGAATACTTTGAAACGGATTCCAAAGAGGAGGAAAACTCTAAAAAAGGCCGAGAAGAACACGATCCTAATGAAGAAGGTGACGATGAGCACAACTTTGACTCAGATTTTGAGTCTTCTGACTAAGTCTTAATTTTAGGCTTCCTTTCCTCTTCTCGTAGATATCTTATTTGAATTAAATATTCCATGTATGGCCATTATAATGGAACCATATTACCATTTTAAGACTTTCTCGCAAATTAGTGCTATTGTCTTCCCTTATTGAAATTAATGAATAAGCTATCTATTTTAGAAAGTTTCATCAATTTTCGTCATAAAATTTTCAGAAGTATAGTACTTGGAAAAACTTCCATAGAATCTTCATACAACCTGATGTTGTTTTTAAATAGTGGTAAAAAGTTCAATTCTCAAACTTGTAAATATTTGATTTTTAAACCTAATTTTTTAATACTAAAAATAAAGAAGATTAAAGTAGAATTCATTCAAGAATTATGGTAAACACTGAGACTAAGAATTCCACTATTATCCAATTTTTCAAGTAATTAAACATGAATAATTATTTTGCAATTTATAAATTAAAGTTATTCAAAATAATGCTAAAGTTAGATTTTCAAAATAATAGTTGTAATCAAAAGTATGAGACATCAAAAGTTAAAACTCAGCATGACCCATCAAAAGAAAACACAACTACTTGATAAAAACCATTTTTTTCCAATTTTAATTCAAAGCAAATAATAGTAAAAGAATTGAAAATAAAAATAAAAATAAGAATTACCACTTTATTATTGGAAAAATAGCTTCCTCCGTCGCCCCAACAATGGTGATTAGCTCATCATATTGGAAACACTCTCAAAATAAGTTTTCATAGCTCAAAAAGTGTTTACAATGATGAAATAAAGGTAACACAGGAGAACTGATACGCTTATAAGCGTTACAGAGACTGTTCTCTGCGTTCCCGAAGAAAGAAAAAAAAACAAAAGAGAAAAGACGGACTCTGGACGCTGTAGATTTTTGAATGAATATGTGACAAAGAAAATGACGGTTTGGTGGTGTAGTCTGTTACTCTTCTTCTTCTTCCCAACAACGTAAGTATTTTTCTCCTGATTTTTTCCGGTGGCTCCAGGTTGCTTTTTCTTTGCTTCTCTTTGCTATATATAGTATTAGTAAACCCTAGAAACCCTTGTGAATCGATAAGGATTCAAAAACAACTCCAACTCAAACTCCTAATTCTCTTTAACCGAATCCAGGGAGAAAAAGGATTCACCGGTAAAAAACTTGACCGTCGACCATTTTTTGCGGCAGCATTGATGTGTTAGGATATCTTTTGAGTGTTTAATCATTTTGAGATACCAAGAACACGTTTTAATCCCATAAATCTCGGTTTCCAACCAATCTAGGAATTTTTTCTACGTGAAGAACATTTCCCGCCAGTTTCGGGTTTTTAAAATACAAAAGGGGGTGCCCCCAATCCAAGAGCCGGGTGCCTTTAACAATTTTTCGTAGGTGCCTTTAGAAATTTTTGAGGGTTCCATTAACAATTTTTGAGGCGAGTTTTCCATAAATATTTATTTCTCGAAAATACCTACAAAGACATAAAAACCAATAATAAGTACCAAATTGAACACTATCAAAATAGATAATCGAGCACAATTTAGACACAAAAATGTGTCTATCAAATACCCCGATTTTCGCAAATCTAATCTAGAAAATAAAATCCTAACTCATTTTCGCAGGAATCGCGACTACAGTTAGCATATGTAATAAGTCGTTAAACCCCTAGGTGTCCCTAGTGGACGAGTTTTGTCTCGTGAGGGTTTAGAAGAGGTATACCCACAAAACCTTTACTCCAATTTTAGCTACTTATGAACGATTGAGGGTAAACACTAAACAGGCTATTTAGTTGGCATACTAAATTCTTCGGCTATGGGAATCATTACCCTATATGAGTCCAATTGTTGTACACGAGTTTGCACTCAGTGTACTAAAATTCATATATAAGATAAAAAAGATCTACTTAGATAGTTGTTCAACCACAATACTCAGAATCTATCAGAGTTCAATCACATGAAAAGATTTAGAAGATGAAAATAGACAAAATGAAGTTTGCGCGTGTGGACTAAGGTGAACTGTGTTTCCCATATCTGTCTGAAGGTCAGTGACAAGATGAATCCTAATGGATTGAGATACGCTCCCACTAATATCGACTCAACTGGTATATACAAGGGTCCAATCGATCGATTTATTAAAAATAAAACAATTATAAAAGTACTGACAACATGATTGGATCAAATTGAATCCAAGTGCATGGTCCTTATCAGCATCTTACATGATAGTTCCCATGGATCCTGCGTTCCACGCTTGCTTAGGCGACGGAGACAGGGAGAACACACACATATTGCTATCAAAGTGTCAATACTCGATTTTTTTATAAGAATTAAAAATGGGGCTTGATCTCAACACTCTATTTCATCCTGGCAGCGATAACAATTTGATACTGAGCCCCACCAAATCACTTAGAGAAACACAAATTGCAAAAATAAAAACAGAAGGTGATATGGTTGAGATAGACTCCGAGATACATTGACAATTATCATGTTATTTCTAACACTTGAACTTTGTCCTTTTATGAATAGATCATTTAACTGGGCACACGAATTCCTACAGAAAAAAAACTAAGTTTCCATCTACCTAGAATGGTTAGTATCATCCTGAATTGTTCACAAGCTTCTAGACTTTGGAGTTTTTATTATTGCACTAAAATGTTTCTCCCTTACCCCCAAACTTAAATCAAACAATGTCCTCATTGTTTCAAAATAAGGAGCAGTACCAATAGATAAGTAAAAAGAGGAACAAAGAGATAAGTCAGAAAGATAGTACCTGGGTGAAGCGTAGCAATCCTTCTATGGAAAATAAAATAAAAAGATAAAAATCTAAAACCTACAAAAATGTACTAATGTACAAAAACAACCCCGATGGTCAATCAGAGTAAGCAGGTTCCTCCAGAGGGACCTCCTCAACATCACCTGTAGGAAAATGCTCTAAAAATGGTTTCAATCTCTGTCCATTAACCTTGAAAGGATTTCTACCATCTTGAGTCTCAATCTCAATAGCACCATGAGAAAAGACAGTACGAACGACAAAAGGACCGGTCCACCGAGAGCGTAACTTTCTGGGGAATAGATGCAAACGAGTATCATACAGAAGAACTTTTTGACTTGGAGAAAATGAATTTCTTAAAATATTTCTATCATGCACAAGTTTCATTTTGTTCTTATACTCTCTAGCACTATCATATGCATCTTTCTGAATCTCTTCCAACTCATTGAGCTGGTTCTTCCTGTGAGCTCCTGCTTTTTCAAGTGAAAAATTAAACTGCTTTACAGCCCAATATGCTTTATGTTCTAACTCGAAGGGCAGGTGACAGGCATCAGTAAGCCTCAACGACCAGTCTTTCCTATTAGGATTAACTATTTTCTCTAGAATACGTTTTATCTCCCTGTTAGAAACCTTTACTTGACCACTAATCTGTGGGTGATATGGGGTAGCTACTTTGTGGGTAATACTATATTTCTTCATAAAAAGCTTAAACGGTCGATTACAAAAGTGTGACCCTCCATCACTAATTATAGCTCGTAATGTACCAAAACGTGCAAATATGTTATCATTCAAAAACTAGACTACAACCTTGTGGTCGTTTGTTTTACACGAAACCGCCTCTACCCACTTAGATACATAGTCTATGGAGACAAGGATGTAAAAATAACCAAAATAATTAGGAAAAGGACCCATAAAATCAATGTCCCACACATCAAAGGCCTCAATAACTAAATAGGGTTCAAAGGCATCATATTTCTATGAGAAATGGTTCCTAACTTCTGGCATCGCTCACAAGCAACACAGTAACTTTGGGAATCTTTAAACAACGATATCCAGTAGAATCCACACTGCAATAACTTAGCAGCAGTCTTCTTAGCACTAAAATGACCCCCACAAACATGATCATGACAAAAGGAAATAATACTGGACTGGTCACTCTCAGGTATACATCTCCTAATAATCTGGTCTGGACAATACTTAAACAAGTAAGAATCGTCCCAAAACAAATGCTTCACCTCAGCCAAAAACCTAGAATGATCTTGTTTACCACAGTGTTGAGGCATTCGACCAGTAACAAGATAATTCACTATATTCGCAAACCAAGGTGATTGAGAAGTAACAAATAGTTGTTCATCAGGAAAGCTATCCCTCACATGAGGAAAATCATCAAGGGAATCCAAAACAAGTCTATACAAGTGGTCTGTTACTACATTTTCTGCACCCTTTTTGTCTCTAATTTCTAGTGACAATTCTTGTAACAAAAGGATCCATCTAATCAATCTAGGTTTAATATCCTTCTTAGACAGAAGGTACTTCAAATCAGCATGATCGGTAAATATTATAACCTTAGAACCTAAGAGATAGGATCTAAACTTGTCTAGGGAAAAAATAACAGCTAACAGTTCCTTCTCTTTGGTGGTGTAGTTCAGTTGGGCATCATTCAGGGTTTTGCTAGCATAGTAAATCACATGAAGTAATTTATTTTCTCGCTGTCCTAACACAACACCAATAGCATAATCTGAAGCATCACACATTATCTCAAAGGGTAGGTTCCAGTTAGGTGCCTAGACTATGGGGGCAGTAGTGAGTAAAGTCTTAAGCTTCTCAAAAGCCTCTAAACAAGTATCATCAAAGACAAACTTAAAATCTTTTGCAAGCAGATTGCAAAGAGGTCTAGAAATCAAACTAAAATCCTTAATGAATCGACGATAAAAACCTGCATGCCCTAAGAATGACCTAACATCTCGTACAATTTTGGGGACCTGTAAAGTCTTAATAAGGTCAACTTTGGCTTTGTCTACCTTTATACCCTTAGAAGATACGATATGCCCTAAAACAATTCCTGATCGAACCATGAAATGACATTTTTCCCAATTAAGCACTAATTCTTATTCTTACACATAGTCAACACTAATGTCAAATGATGCAAGCACTCATCGAAAGATGACCCAAATACTGAAAAATCATCCATAAAAACCTCTAAAAACCATTCTACCATGTCAGAAAATATGCTCATCATACAACGCTAAAAAGTAGCGGGTGCATTACACAACCCGAAAGGCATGCGTATATACCCAAAGGTACCAAAGGGACAGGTAAAAGTAGTTTTCTCTTGGTCTTCTGGGGCAATAACAATCGGATTATAACCAAAAAAACCATATAGCAAGCAATAATGGCTATGTCCAGCTAATCTCTCAAGCATTTGGTCGATGAAAGGAAGGGGAAAGTGGTCCTTCCTTGTGACCTTGTTCATTTTTCAATAGTCAATACAAACACGCCACCCCGTGGTCACTCGGGTTGGGATTAACTCATTCTTATCATTCTGTACTTTAGTGATACCTGATTTCTTGGGAACAACCTGAACGGGGCTAACCCACTTACTGTCTGAGATAGGGTAGATAATACCCGCATCTAACAACTTAAGTACCTCATTTCAAAATTCTTCTTTCATATTAGGGTTAAGTCGACGTTGCATCTCCCTAGACGGTTTGGTATCATCCTCTAAATGAATCTGATGCATACAAACAGTCGGCTTATACCCTTAATGTATTCTATGGTCCACCCTAAAGCTTCCTTATTGTCTTGAAGCACGTTCACTAGCCTACTTTCCTGGTTACTATCCAAGTCGGATGCTACAATCACAAGCAAAGTCTCAGATGGGCCTAAATAAACATACTTCAGAGTATCTGGTAGTTGTTTAAGGTCCAACTTAGGAGGCTCTTCTAAAGAAGGAATTAGGGTATACTTAGAAACTGGTAGTGATTCAAACTTAGGTTTCCATCCATTACTAGTGTCTATCAAAGGGGATGAATCTAACAAAGCATTCACCTTATGAATCACACTATCGTCATCAAAATCAAAACCAAAGTGGGCTAGGCTTTTCTCTAATGGATCTTCTAACAAAGTGTTTAGTAATGACTCCTGAACTAATGTTCCTATCATATTCACCTCTTCCATGCACGGGTCATCTAACTTAGGTGGTTGCTTACTAATATTGAAAACATTCAGCTCAATAGTAATATTACCAAAAGATAAGTTCATAATACCATTTCGACAGTTAATGATCGCATTAGATGTAGCTAAAAAAGGGCGACCTAATATCACAGGTATCTGATTCTCTGGGTCAGGGACAGGTTTGGTCAAGAAAAATAAAATCTACTGGATAAATAAACTTATCGACCTCAATAAGAACATCCTATATGACACCACGAAGAATTTTCACAGACCTATCAGCTAACTGCAGGGTTATCTGAGTAGGTTTCAAATCACCAAATCCTAGATGGAGGTACACATGATACGGTAGTAAGTTCACACTGGCTCCTAAGTCAAGTAATGCTTTCTTAACACGGTAGTTACCTATTGTGCAAGAAGTGGTTGGGGAACTTGGTATTTGTACTTAGGAGTTGTATTGTTCTGGATAATTGAACTCACATGACTAGCTAAAAAGGATTTCTGTTGTACACTAAGCTTTCGCTTTCGCGTACACATGTCCTTAAGGAACTTGGCATAAGTAGGAATCTGCCTAATTGCATCTAATAATGGAAGGTTGATCGTGACTTGCTTAAAAACCTCCAATATGTCATTAAAGTTGGACTCCTTTCTTGTTGGTGCTAACAGTTGTGGCAACGGGGCTCCGGGTACAAAATCTGGCTTATGAGGAGCTACATCGGGCTCAGTAGAGACTTTATCAGTCTCAACGGTTTCTGGCTCAAAAGGGTGAACTACAGTATGTTCACTATCAGGCATGGTTACCTTGTTATCTACTACTTTACCATTTCTAAGGGTTCTAATTGCATTCACATGATTTGATGATTTCTCACCAGAAGATACTTCATGAACTCCTCTAGGGTTGGGGTGTGGTTGACTAGGGAACTTTCCTTTTTCTGTTTCTCTCAAAGACTCAGCGATTTGACCAACCTGGGTTTCTAAATTGGAAACAGCCTGACTGTTATACTGAACGATCTTTTGATTTTCTCGTAAACTTTGGTTGACAAACTGCTGAAAATCTTTAGTGTTCTGAGTTAATGAAGCGACAGACTCTGCTAAGCTCATGATCGTCTTATCTATTGGATTCTGAAATTGTATTGGTCCTGAAGGATTCTTAGTATAACCAAAACCTGGGGGAACCTTAGAATTACTAGACTGGCCTTGATTCTGGCCCTTAGACTAAGAAAGGTTAGATGGTTTCTCCAACCAGGGTTATAGGTTTCTGAATAAGGGTCAAAATTTTGATGATTATCAAATATAGTGTTATTATAAAGAGAATGGGCTTGCTCTTCAACAGTCTGTCCTTCCCAAAATGGTTTTGGCTCAATTCCACAACTAGATTGACTCAGTTCTAAAGCTTCTAACCTTTTAGATATAGCTGCTATTTTGGCATCTGATTCATAAGATCCTTCTACCCTATTGATATTTCTTCTACTTAGAAGAATTTTTTTCTGGGGCTCCCTACTATTTTCCCGTTGTTGGTTTTTTCAGCGATTTCATTCAAAAATGTCATCACACCATCGACAGTTTTATTTTCAAACCCACTTGTGCATAAAGACTCAACCATGGTTGTTGTCGAATAATCTAAACCCTCGTAGAGGATCTGAACTAGCCTTACTTTTTCTAAACCATGATGAGGACATTGTGATAATAAGTCATTGAACCTTTCTAAATACCTATATAAATATTCTCCCTCTTGTTGAGCAAATGTGCAAATCTGCTGCCTAATAGATGATGTTTTGTGCCTAGGGAAAAACTTCTGGAAAAAGAAGGATGTAAGTTGTTCATAGGTTTCAATTGACTCGGAAGTCAAACTATATAGACAAGATTTGGATTTGTCTCTTAGTGAAAAAGGAAACAGTCTAAGTTTCAATGATTCATCATCTAGGTCCTTAATCCTGATAGTACTACATATTTCCTCAAAATCCCTAACATGGAAATAGGGGTTTCATTTTCTTTCTCTAAGAAGATTGGGAGCATATGTATGGTCCCAGGTTTCAACTCATAGTTTGCTTCAGTTTCAACTAACTTGATACATGATGGACGTGAAGTCCTAGTCGGGTTCAACAAAGCTTTTAAAGTTGCCATTGCTAGCGCTATCAAAGGAATAGAAGAAACTTCTTGACACAGTATCAAGTTCTCAAAATTGAAATTTTCAAAAACAGGGGCCTCAAAAGAAGAGTCTTCGAGGTCCTCGTTTCCATGGACAAAACTACTAGGTTTCTCACTAATCAAACGACCTAGAGTGTCTCTTTTCCAAGCCCGCTCACTGATGACTTCAAGCGGTCTTGGCATACACTAAAAAAAACTAAAAAAAAAATCCTAATTGGAAGGGAATTCTAAACAATCACAAGCAAGGCTGATTCAACTAATTCAAACCTATTGAATCTAGCAAACAAAAAGCATGATGGCTCTACTTAGATTGTTTCTAGACCAGCTTCTATTCTTTCGAAAAACAAATAGTTACAGTTTTAGCAAACCTCTTAGAACGATCCGAATTAGATTAAGTCGAAGAGAAACATGATAAGTTCTAAGGAACTTTGATAACCCTGTTTCTTTGGAAACTTTTCCCTGGGTTACAAGGCGGCTCTAATCAACTTAAAATAATCTTTCTTAACTTCGAGTTAGTCTAACAAAATAACCAATACAGTCCTTTTGAACGAGTTTCCTATTACCTTATCGGTCTCTTTCTAGTCAAAATTTTAAGGTTTCGATTCGCGTTTGGTAACATGTTCCTAAAGCGGGCAAGAAGGAAACGGTGATGAAATCCGAGTCCTTATCTTGTATGGCCAGTTCTTGCCATTTACTAGAAAAATAAGTCCGTATTCAATTCCTCAACATATATGCAATAAGATGGAATACAGTAAACCCACTTGCAGGGGATTCGTGGGTTGATCGAGTCTTACCTCCCGTACTAGACGGGGGATGAATCGGTTGTAGTCGACTCGGGCCACCGACTCTTGTGTCAGTGCACGAACCCGAGGGGCCGAGACAATATCGCAATTGTCGTCCTTCCCTGTTGCAGTTTATATTTAAATTACCCTTATGTAGGGTTTAAAAATAATAAAAATTTCCACAATCCCAATTTTTTTTCCAAAGAGTATCCAAAAATAAAAGAAAAATCACAGAAATAATAAAAGTTGCCTAATACAATTTTCTAAAAAGAGAAACAAATAAAACCTAAAAAAAATAAAAATAAAATCTAATTAAAAATAAAGTTTTTTGTCTTCCTTTTCGTTCTTTAATTCCTTAGCTTTAACTCCAAGTCTTTAATCACCAAAGTCTTTGGCTCTATTTCCTTTCAATCCAAATCCAAAACCTGTAGCAAAAAGATAAATACCCAAAGAAACGTATGTAGAACAAAGTAAAATAATACTAAAAATAAAAACCTAAAAATAATTCTAAAACTCTAAACCTAAAGACAAGTCCGCGTCGGCGGCGCCAAAAATTGATGTTGTTTTTAAATAGTGGTAACAAGTTCGATTCTCAGACTTGTAAAGATTTGATTTTTAAACCTAATTTTTTAATACTAAAAATAAAGAAGATTAAAATAGAATTGATTCAAGAATTATGGTAAAGAATGAGACTAAGATACCACTATTATCCAATTTTTCAAGTGATTAAACATGAATAATTATTTTGCAATTCATAAACTCAAGTTATTCAAAATAATGTTAAAGTTAGATTTTCAAAATAATAGTTGTAAATCAAAAGTATGAGACATCAAAAGTTAAAACTCAGCATGACCCATCAAAAGAAAACACAACTACTTGATAAAAACCATATTTTCCAATTTTAATTCAACGCAAATAATATTAAAAGAATTACAAAAATAAAAATAAAATAAGAATTACCACTTTATTATTGGAAAAATAGCTTCATCCGTCGCCCCAGCAATGGTGATTATCTCATCATATTGGAAACACTCTCAAAATAAGTTTTCATAGCTCAAAAAGTGTTTACAATGATGAAATAAAGGTAACACAGAAGAACAGATACGCTTATAAGCGTTACAGAGACTGTTCTCTGTGTTGCCGAAGAAAAAAAAGAAAACAGAAGAGAAAAGACGGACTCTGGACGCTGTAGAGTTTTGAATGAATAGGCGACAGGGAAAATGACGGTTTGGTGGTGTAGTTTGTTACTATTCTTCTTCTTCCCAGCAGCGTAAGTATTTTTCTCCTTATTTTTTGAGGCGCCAAAACATCTAAACAGTAGAACTCAAGAAGTATCCAGGAAAATCCTGACAGTTTTCAGATTTTACTCTGATAGACGTTTTTTCCATAAATCTAAGCTCACTTGTCCAATTGTTGTGCCCTTTGAAAACGTTATAATAGACTTTTCTATGAAACTTTTGATATAAGATCCATGCTCAAATTCATTACCAATTGTTGCCATCACCAGGGTTTCCGAGAGGTAATGAATAATGCTTCTAGGACGTTTTTTTTTTAACGTTTTGTGATTGTTCCGACTCATATAATCCATTGAATAACACTTTGTAATGATTGTATATGATGTTTATGAGTATGTATGACAAATCCTTTGGTTAGTGCTCGAGAATTTTATGTTTGAGACATTATGACTTGATTTGCCCACATTCTCTCTATTTTTAGGGGAGGATAATCAAATTCAAAAGATTGGACTTGTCAGGGAGATAACTAGAATTACTGTTGACCCCGAGGTAAATGGTGTGATCTCTCCTACTGAAGATCATGGAAGGACCCTTGATTGCATGCTTGTCGAAGGTAGTACTCCTAGTAAGTATCTTGTTACAAGTGTTAATGTTCACTCTGACTCTAGCATGACTCCTCCCGAGTACTCGTATACCTAGGGAAAACTTCGTTTCATCCACTTATATCAAGTTATATGGAGAAAGCTCTACCGATTATCTTTAGATAATCCCAGGGTTGGTGATTGGGGCATCTCTGACACGTACGTGGACCCTTTCTTCCTAATAAGACTTCAACACATATGTAGGTTTCTATCTTGTTGAGAATTTATGAAAGCATCAGAATTAATTCAAGTAGAGGTTCGAGACATGAGGGGTGAAGGTATGTTTCTGAGGGGCTTGAGATTTTTTTTTTTTCTGAAGGTTTGCTTGGATTCAAACTTTTAGGAATTTCGAAAAACTTTCATATGGGTTAGTTCAGATAGGTAATTCGTAAAGATTTTCTTTAAAAAAGAAATGATAATTCTACTTGATTAACGAAATTGAAACTCTAAGGATGACCAGAGTGATACTCATAGGTATTTTGGAGGAATTTTAAATAGTACATGAAGGAAAAACAAGAAAATAAGGATCATAATACGATGTTCAATTGAAAGCCTTGAGCCACTTGCCATGAATATCTGTCGTGACAGGTTCACCTTTTGTGGTAATCAGTCAATAGTAGTTACTATTGGTAGCTCGTGAGATTTTGTACGATCCTTCCCATTTATAAGGACGACGGCGTCTCGATGCTTTTAGGATTACGTCTCCTACTCAGAAAATATCCGGCTTGATGGTTTTAGCTTTGTAAACCTCTGGTTCATACGGCTGAACTTCTCCCTTAGTGTCTCTTGGACTATATATAAGAGAAAATATATTTGAGAATTTTGATAGTTCGTGTGAGACAGGAGTGCTTTCTACCTATTTCTTAAAGTATTGAGTTGGAGTAGTCACTTATTCGTAACGACAAGCCAAAGTGTGACTGTTGTCTCCTGCAAGGTCTAGTCTCCAGTTTGATGGCGTATGAGGATAATCTAACGACAAGGAAGAAAACTGAGTTAGAGATACCTGAGTATGAAATCTGTTGACATAGGCTGATACACTCTCAGTTGGTGTTTTGACTTCTATTATGGCTCTGAGCAATTGGTATTCTTCCAGGTATAACGGTAAGTTTTTGTTGATGTCGGGTTTGTTTTGTGGGTAAGGCGTTTGACTCGATGAGGGACTCCTGGCCGAAATCTTATGATAGTTGATGATTGCTGAAGCCAAGAACGTCTTAGGATCATGCCGCGGTTAATCTTCCCTTTGATAACGTATAATTTAGTACTTGTTTGAGTGGCTCCAGCCGCCACTATGTGGGTGATATATCCGTAAGAATCTTTGATTACTCTTTCAGGATCTTTGAATGTTGTTGGCGATCGTATAGCTTCTTGCCGAGTTACTTCCACATCTCTCAGGGTTGCGATACTAATAACATTGACATCCATGCCATTATCAATTAATGATTTCCCGAACTCGATATATCTGATTCGTGCTATAGTAAAAAGTCTCTGGTCACGTCTTTCGTCGTTCTGGTTGGTCACATCTTCCGAAGGGGGTTCGTCTTGAGTGATAACGTATTTAGTGAAGGATGGTAGACGTTCGCCAGATACGACTCGATTGAGAACATTGAAAAGGTCCTCACGCTAGCCCTTTGAGAAGTGGAGGAGTTCACATATGCACTCCATTAGTGATTGAACTGTCTGGTTGATGGGTTCTTCAGAGACGATGAAGCTTCTAATAGGAAGTGGATTTTTGTGATCTCCATTAGGTTCCATTCGTAACCCCTGATTCTATTTTCTTATTGAAGATGTGTTTCAAGACATTACACTTGCTGGTGGGGTGATTGAGAAATTGGTGAAAACGAAAATATCTTAGGTCGGCCATTTCTTGTGGAGTAGGTGGGCATCGTACAAGAGGTATATTCATGATCCCTTCTTGCAACCATGCCTCTAATAATTCAAGGACCTCTTCCTTAGGAATTGGAAAATAGGGACAAGTTATATCGAGCTTTGTGTTTTCCTCTTGTAGTTGTTGTGTTTGTTGTTTTTGTTATGGCCCTCAGGGGCGCCTTGGGAGAAAGTTACTCGTTGGGTTAGTCCTTGGTTCTCGGTTGGGGTGGAAGGAAGACGCTTAGTTTGTGATTCCCGTTTGGATGGAGCTTTTCTCTTAGGTCCCTCGTTACGGACAACACCAATTGATGGTTGAATATCATACTGTTTGTTGATTAACCGTTGATTCCCACGAGTATCTCCACGACTCTCTTCTCTTTCTGGTCTAATTCTCTCCAGGAGGGCGGGAGCAGTTGTGGCAGATTGTTTTGCGGCTTTATGTAACTCAGAGAAAGTCTGAAAACGTCAATTTTCGAGAAGAACACGGTAAACAGGGATCATACCATTAATGTATAGCTCCACTAGTTGATGCTCCGTCACGTTTAGATCATGGAAATCCAGTGTTTAGATTCTGAATCTCTTCGAATATTCATTGGGGTGCTCATTGTTCCTCTGAAACATCCTTCCTAGGTATGATAGGGTGATCTGCTCGGAGACGAAGAAGAATTTCTTGTAGAAGGCATTAACCATGTCTTCCCAATCAGAGATGTTGTTGGGAGCAATGTTGTTATACCACGTGTAGGCTCTTCCAGTAAGGGATTTTAAAAAATCTTTGAGACGTAGTACATGATTGTATTCGTGTCCCCCGAGGGATTCGAGAAATTGAGAGACGTGTTCACGAGCATTTCCAGTTCCATCATACAATAGGAAAATTGAGGAAGAGTAACCTGTCAGCAGATGGATTCTCTTGATTTCAAGCGGGTAAAGAGGTTAGTGCTGATGAGTCGAGGACGAGTTCTCCTTGCCATGGTTTCGTAGAAGCCTCTCCAGGTCTTCACGGGTGATGGAATTGGACTGCTGGTACCCCTGTAGCGGTCGGTCAGGAATGATATTGACTCCTTTGTCTTTCCGATCCTTAGAGGTTTCAGCCCCAGCAGTCGCTGCAAAGTTGGTCCTGGTCTGCTCCGTCAGGCGATAACATTGTTCCGAGGAAAGTTGCTTCGTCAGGTTCTTGAGACAAGCGAGTACCTCCTTATGAGTAATAGTCATGTCCACCTGGGTTCTGGGAAGGAATTCTTGTCTTTTCATCAGATCGGCTATTTTGATCGGAGTTTGAGTATTCTCGGTGTTTTCAGCAATTTTGTCACCGAGAAAAGGTGTAGTAATAGAATTGGTACAGGGAGGTTCAATAGAAATATGGGTGTTTTCATAATCACCACCACCAGTACTCCATGAACCAACAATATGAGTTATAACAGCTCAAGACCTAAGATCCACCATTTTGAATAACTGGAAAATTGGCTTTTATAATCGAGAGGTTGATCTCTCGCTGTGGTTGCCAATTTTTTTAGGGTGCAAATAAATGTACTGCAAAGTGGTACTTTCAAGTAGGTTCGAGAGATCAAGCTCGAACAGGACGAGCCTAAACCAAGAAATGGCCGTTCACGTCCTGCTTTAATATGGAAAGGATTTGGGTAGGTCTTAGGGGAGGGAAGCAAAGAAGGTTGAGAAATATCAGTAGTATGTGGAGAAGAATGGATTCTCCGTAGAGGAATCGCTAATTCTGTAGGTTTTTAGTTTCTTCAGAGTGATTGTGTGTTTGTTTCGTTCTGTCTTGTTTCAAATAGATGATAATCATCTATTTATAGTTTGAAGAGGAAACACTGATATTTTCGTAAGTCATGGAAGTTAAGGAGGGATAGAGAAGTGATGATTGTGGAGATTTTAGTGTGGCGGTTCCCAAAAAGTAAGGAAAACCTGTCTGACCATTACTCCTCATCCTCTCAACTGCTATGTAACCACCCACTCCTTGTTACCTTCTTGTTCGTGGGGGTTGTGTCACCACCCACTATTTGATAGACACATTTTAGTGTCTAAATTGCACCTTAGTTTCTATTAAGTTAGTATTCGATTTTGCAAATATTACGTGTTTTTATGCTTTTGTAGGTACATTAGAAGAATAAAGATTTGTGGAAAAATTGGCTCAAAAAGTGATAAAGGCACCCAAGGACAAGTGTTATTGGCACCCCAAGAATGGATAAGGGACACCCTAGAATCGGCCGAGTCAACCCAGCGAGCCAACTCAGCGGGCCAACTCAGCGGGTCAACTCGGCTGGATCGGGCTGACTCATCGGGAGGTTACTGTTTTGCTGGAGAATCAACTGTGGACTTCATGTTACGTAATTTTGAGTTGTTTTCGGCTCCAATGTGTCCCACAAGCTAGAAGAGATTGATACAAGACCCACACAACCAATT
>JAJJMC010025361.1:2143299-2172758 GCA_023531435.1 Papaver californicum | reverse complement strand
CCTTTCTGTGACAGCTGAACCCTCTCTTGCAACACTTATATACGTATCTGTTCAGCTGTTGCTCTTTAACCTTGTAATCAACTTTTTGAGCAATGAAAAGATCTTTTGAGCAAGTTTTCTTCACCATGAGCTAAGTATATCTACTGGGATGATGGAGGAGGTTTTTCTCTCAATTTTATGTGGTAAGTCTATTTTTAATTAATTATTTACAATTCTTTACTTGTTAAAATTGCATAGTTTCGAAATAGAAAAACAGTTTTCATTCAGTAGTGGTACTTTTGTTTGATGGGTCATGCTGGGTTGACAACCTCTGATGACCCATGCTTGTGATTTACCTCTGCTTGTTTGCATAAAAACCTATTTTGGCAATATTTGAGCTTAATTTATTTAAATTGCATGATTAATCACATAAATTGTTGGAAATAACTGATTCTTGATTCCTGGTTTTCTCCATATTTTCTAAAAACCATCTCTAGTTTATTTTCCTGGATTTTATTTAATTAGATTAAGTCAATTATTTTCTAAAATCATTACCTTCACAAGTTCGAGAAACGAACACTTTATTTACCACTATTCTAAAACACATCAGATGTCGTAGACCGCCAGACCAAAATACCCCAATGAGAATCCCCTCATGTTTTATTTGATATCTCGCGGAAATAGTGGAGTTATAAACCATTATGGTTTTGATTAAGTTAAGTCAAGTCAAATGACTTGCTAAGTCAGTGACGTAAGTTGTGCAACTCACTTGTTTGATAGCCAGACTGACTAGTGTCGAGTCTGGGAATTTTAGTGGTCATGTACTTGTTTTGAAAGTAACATGGCATATTTAATGGCTAAGTATTAGCTTAGAAACGACTTATCGTAAGTCTGAGAGGCTTTCGAGGCCAAATATTGTAGAGGGCTCCTCGAGCAAGGAGACTTGCTGGAATTCATATAAGACCCAGTGTAGGACTTATATTGAGAAGAAAGGCATATTTTTGAGGAAAATAGCTAGCAAAACCAACACTAGACACTTAGCGCAAATAAGAAGGTGTTAACTCTCTTAACTAAAAGGTTAGTGTGATAACGTCTGAGGAGAAAAATTAATATGCACAACTTTTTGGTAAATATTAATTGTACTAGGGTTAGGAAGCCAGTACTAAGGAGGTTTGAAGTTAACACTTCAATTATATAGTTAGCACTGAGGCTTTAACACAAACATACTTATGGATAAGTCGCTAAATATGACTAAGGACACGTTAGCCCTAGATGCGCATTGAGTTTTGCTAAAAGCGTATTGGATCTAGGACAAGGGCGTCATGGTCCAGAGCAGGGGCTTCAGCGTTAAGAGCAAGGGAGCCAGCCAAGAGCATCATATCCAAGAGCAAGGGCGCTAGCCAAAGGGGTCACGGCCAAGAGCAAGGGCGCCAGCCAAGGGCGTCATGGCCAAGCACGTTACAGCCAATGGTATCCCAGTCATGGCGTCACCAACCAAGGGCGTCACCAGCTAAGGGCGTCACTAGCCAAGGCGAGGTTAGCGCTTTTGTTGCTAAGATTAGGGTTAGCACTTTGGTGCTAGGATTTAGGTGCCAAGAAAGTTAGCGCTCTTAATGTTATTGTGGCTAACTAGTGCCAATGCAATGCTAAGCCGAATGGATAGTGCTATTTTGGCGTTACTATGAGAAAAGTCTAGGGTTAGCCTAACTGAGAGGTTCAATGCATCTTTTATAACATTGTTTCTCAACTGTGGGCCATCAGAGAGAGTAGTGCATTATTCATGGCTTATATTTAAGCAAAGTGCTAGAGTAGCATATTTAGGCTCAGAAGAGAAATTTGAGGTGCATTCGTTGCGAATAATGCGTTGAGCCATAATGTATTTCAGGGTTTAAGCATTCGCTATTCCCGAGTTCAGTAGATGTTTCTAGAATATCAATGCTCATTCGATGCAAGCTCAAGGAATTCAGCCCTGGAATTTATGCGACTTGAGACTAGTTCGGTGTAGCATGGATATTATGAGTATTGATAAGGCTACAAGGCATATTTAGAATATTTAGATAGAATCTGTGCCCTCAATTCGCTTAAATAAAAGTACAGTATTCTTTATTAAGCATATGTTCATAAATATGCATTCATATGTTCTTGTTGTTTAGCAGAGGATAATTTTACGATTCTAGCCCTTGTCAAAAAATCACCATTTACACCAGTAAAGGGGGGAGCTCAGATTACCTTCTTGGAACAGATCTGATCCTAATGAAATCTAGCCGGAGGGGAAGACAGAAGTCTCTAGATTGGAGAAAGAAGAAAATGAAATTTTTCTAAAATTTCTAGATGGGTAAAATATGGGAACAAACAATGAGTTTGAATTGTAGGGTACTTCCCCAATCGGGAAGACAGAAGTCTCTAGATTGGAGAAAGAAGAAAATGAAATTTTTCTAAAATTTCTGGATGGGTAGAATAGGGGAACAAACAATCAGTTTGAATTGTAGGGTCCTTCCCCAATCCACTACATGTAACTTAACCCCTCTAGGTTAGAGTTAGGGGCCCAACAACCAAGAGAAAATTAACATTGACCTTGCAGATGGTATTAACTTTTGGTTCATGTGACAAAAACTTTGTAGTACAAGTGCAAATTGTGGTTTACATTTTTCGAATATCTAGTCAATGGGCAAATTAAGGATCATTACTCATGAGGCAAGTTTCATATCATAAGCAAAATTTGTATTATCATGGCTGATTTTTGTGTCGTGAAGCAGATTTTAGGTCACATAAACAAATTTTAAGTTACAAGACAAATTTTTAGTCGTGTGACGAATTCCAGGCTTCAAATATTTGCCATATATTAAAGTCTTTGGGATCATGATAACTGAGTTTTGGTGATGAACAAATGATGGGTGCTAATAACATATTATTATGTTAAAATATAGATTTTAGATTACAATGCACATTATAAATATCCATGCAATTTTAGGATATGAAACAGATTTTAGCACATGGTAAATTTTTGGCCACGAGGTCAGCTTTGAGTCACAATGTAAATTTATGATAATATTAGTAATTTGGGGTCACTTAGCAAATTCTTATTTACAAGACATGTATTTCGGACCACGAGTTTACAATGAGATTATGCGTCACTAAACAAACTTCAGTCAAAGAATATATTTCGGGCCATAGTAGAATATTAAAAATCAATGTGGATTTTGTTTCACAAGACTTAAATTAAGTCCATCTGGACATTTATAAATTACTAAGTAACATTTGGATCATGTAATAAACTTTGGGTAACAATGTTAGATTATTTTGATATATACAATGCACATATTATTGTCATGATTGGGTTACAATATATATCGGGCCACGAGATAGATTTTGGATTACGATGTAGAAGTTGTTTCAAGTGGCCCAGTTTTGTTCATAAGATATATGTTGGATACCAAACAACCTCTTGGCCACTATGACCTAAAGATATTTCGGATCACCTAATAAATTTTAGGGCATTAGGCACATTTTGAGTCACTTGGCCATTATTGAGTTAGGATGAACATTATCTTTCCATGTGATAAATTTTTTTTATTGATTTGGGAAAATGTTGGTAATTTTTTAATCATAAGATTTTAAGACAAAAGCTAAAATTAATAATTATTTTTAAAACCAAACTCAATAGGATAATTTATTGATATAAGTAAAGCAAAATAAAAACAAAAGAGAAATATAAAGCCAAAACATTTTAAAGAAATAAATAGAGAAGAAAAATAAAAGAGGTAAAAAAAAACTAAAAGAGAAAGAAAACATCTTCAAGCTCATCTTCAAGCTCATCATAAAAACTAAAGGAGATTCATTCTATGTTTCTTGCTCTCTGTAAATAAATTACACTTCTTAGATAATTTGACCGACGAGTTCTTTCAAAGAAATACAACTCCTAACATTAACAACATTACTACTATGACTAGTAACAGTAGTTGGTTTCAGTAACAACTTTTATAGTAATTTCCTATATAACTTGGTTAGAAACTCGAATATGTTCCTCAACAAATTCACGTTCATCACTACTTACCTCGATGTTCTCTCATGTATTAGCAACTTCGCACCTAAGATAATACACTGGAGATACTACAGTATTTCACAAATTCATAGGGAACCAATGAGTTAGGATCTACTATATGACTCTCTTAACACAAGGGTTGTCAATGGGTCCGGCTCCTCCCGGGTACCACTGGATCCAGAACCGGATTCGATAAAAAAAGGCAGGTCCAGGCCCAAATATAGTGGACATGGAACTGAACTCGATAAAAGACCTAAATACCTGTCGAGTCTGTTGGGTCTTTGAAACTAAATTATATATTTTCATAAATTTATTTCACCTTTTTCATGTTGGCTTAAATATAAAAAAAAAATCATATGAAGTTATTGTTATATCTATATAAATATTCTAATTAAAGATTAAATTTTATAAAAAAAATGAAAGAAGAAAAACTCCAAACAAAACTAGGCGAAATCTTATAATTTTGAGTAAAATTAACAAAACAATAACACATATTCAAGTACCCGATACCCGTAGGTATCCAATCTTGGGACCAATCTAACGGTTCTACCCGTCAGGTATCAATATTATTAACAGGTCTAATCTCGGGACCTGTATCCAATTCACTCGGTTCCGGATAATAGGGTATCCATTGACAACCCAACTTAACACTGACCATCGTACTGTCCAGTTTCTACGCAACGTTGACCATTTCATTGATATCACCAGTTGAAGCATCCTTGTTTACTACATCTTCATTCTCGACACTGGCATCCGTATTAACTTCAGCATCACCATACTTTTGGTAATTCTCGTACGACCATCTACATCAGGTATTGCTCCCAAATATTTGGAACCATATTTTTGATTTCTTGGATCAGCTGCTCTAATAATATTCGTAGCATTCTTCTCAGTTGAAGTAATAACATATTTATCATCTCTTCTTTTATGTTTACCTAAAGCATGTTATATAACATGACAATACTTGCAAAAAGAAGGTAATTTTTCATACGTTACCAGGGAAAGGCATGCAAAAGCATCTCTCAACAAAGATTTCCCCATGTAAATACTCGGTCATATTAATCTCAACTAGCACGTGAGAAAAATAACTAAATTGTTTCATCAAAGTTGTGTCATCCACTTTTATCGGAGTACTAACAACGATAGCAATTTCAAACAAGGTTTTCTTTCTTTGGTACTCAATTCCTAATCTTATAATCTTACCCACACTTGAGCTAGAGATAGGTGCTGATCTCTATGATTAAATACATGAATCCATGTTCGAAAATAAATCATACTTGGTTTTAAGTGTATTTCCCCAGTTGAGCGAATACGAATAACATCAGTATCATCTATAAACTTTATGCAGAAGAAACCTCTTCCTAGAGATAATAAGCTTCATCGATTGTCTTTAAGCCATATGAACTTCAACTTATTGTATAAATCAATGTATTTAAGAGGGAAAACTGTAAGAATACTTCTATGGATGGAAATATTCCCTTGGGCCCATGTAATAATCTTGGCTAACCAAGATTATTGCTAAACTTAACCGGTTTCCTTTATGGGGGATTATTTCCTAATATATCTCTTCTTTAATGGACGGTCGAGATCTAAAGTATAATATTAAAACCCTAGGAACTTGGTTCTCTCTCTACCTATAAAAGGAACATAATATCCATCAATATTGTGTTCAAGGAATTGCTACTCATTACGGCTAAGGTCAAGAAAGAGAAACCAAGATCTCCGCAAGGTATTACCGGTGATCGATGACGGTATACGGATTAACGGTCTAAGGTACTCTTCATAAACTATTCTTGATATTCATTGTGTGATTATCGTGAAGTTCACGATCCTGTGATTAAGTATCTATAAAATTAAAACTTATAGTTAGCATCAGAGCTTGCGTTTAGAACTCATGGTCGTCCTCTCCTCGTATGCAATAATCGTATTGTCTATCATGATTGTGCAATAATGTAGAATCCCGTAAGAATGAATTGTGAAATTCTAGTCTCTATCACCCTTAAAACCTTCATTAATTTTTTTAAAAGTTCCACTACAATCACCGTTTTGAAACCTGTATGTTTTGTAGTTGAAGTGTTTATGGATGATTAACCTGATGTGTAATGAATTGGACTTTATTAATTAGGTTATGAATTAGATCCTTTGGGCCTATGGTAACATGGATTAAAGTGAAAGTCCATAATATAAGGGAACTAGTCGGGCCTCAACAATTTTCCCAATAATGTTTTGATCTCACTGTTGCATCCAAATAGAAAAGTTTCGTGAACTTTGCTGGCTAGTCCAAAATACCCGGACCGAGTTAACCATAAGTCCACCAAGAAACCCCATTTAACCATAAGTCCAAAAACCATTTGAAAACTCCCAATTACAATTCTGCCCATCACGTGTAGTCATCCCATGTCCTCCACCTCCTATACTACTCGCATTCTTAACGGAAAAATAGTTTCATCTACTCCACCCACATTACTCGCCTTCATTACTTTCCCTCACTAAAACTTAAAATCTAGGGCAAAATCAAAATAAAAAAACACCTGAAACAACATCCAAAAACAAATACCAAAAAACCAAAATCGAAATCTGTAATAACAGGCTTTGATTTCTTTGAGCATTATACAACTCAAACCTAAGCTACTGTCAGCATTATACTACTGCAAATTTTCCATCTAAAATGGGTACAAAGAGAAAAATCAACAGAAATATAAAAGAAACAGTGATTGAAGAACACGATACTCCTTAATCTCCACCACCGAAGAAGAACAAGAAAGCTTCTACAGTAGATTTTATACCAACAAAATCAAGAAAGAAGAAGAACAATGAAGTTGTTGATTCTCCAACAACAACAAAAAAAAATGAAACAAACTGTTGTTGATTCTCCAGCAAAATCAAAACAGAAGAATAACAAAGAAGTTATTGATTCTCAAACAAGATCAAAAAGAATGAAACAAACTGTTTTTGATTCTCCAGCAAAATCAAAAAAGAAGAAGAACAATGAAGTTGTTGATTCTCCAACAACATCGGAAACAAATGAAACATCGGTTGTAGATTCTCCATCTACAAAGAAGAAAAAGAAAGCTCTTGTTGTTCGTTCTCCATCTACATCGCAGAAGAAGAAGAAGGTTGTTGCTTTTTATGGCAAAAAAGGTACTGATTTTAATAATCGGTGCATATCAATGTATAACATACTTTGTTCATGTTATAGGAGTTAGGTATAGCATACATCATGGGTACATATCAATATATATATTTCATGTTATAGCACATAGATCTAGCATGCAACACATGGTAAATATTGATATGTACTTGGTTTTTAGTATATACTGATCAGTACATATCAGTGTATACTTATTTTCATGTTATAGAATCTAGATATTGATTGTAGGATAAATATATATTGAAATATACTTTGATCTAGATATTGAATTGGATCAATACATATCAATATATACTTTGTTCATGCTATAGATATGAAGCATATATATAGATGTATATTGTTCTATACTAGAACATCTAGATCTTGCATACAAGATAAGTATATATTGTTATGTACTTTGTTCTAATCTTGAATCGTATCAGTACATATCAATGCATACTTTGATCATGATATAACAGATACATATCAACATATCAAAAATATATACTTTGTTCTATATTATAGTGCATATTGATATATTGTAGGGATATTGACAGTGTGTTCATTATGCAGGTGGTGTGAAGAAAACCACAAAGACGACAAAAGCACCTGCACCTGCTAGGAAGATATACAAAAGTGGATTCATGGGGATTTTCTCACTTGTTAAAGCAATCGAGGCAGAAAGGCTTGAGTTGAGTGAAACTCAGTTGCGGATAATTAGTGAGCAATCATATGGGAACCTTTCCCTGATGTTCTGGTACACAAATCTGGCTGCCGATCACTGGATGAAGAATGAAACTGCTGTGACCAATCTTATAAAGTGTTATAAGAGAACTAAAGTTGTGGATGAGCTCAGATTTGAGTTCAAAAAGCATGGAGTTTCACATATTCTTACATCCACTCCTGAAGAAGTAGGTGATATCTTTGGAATGCCAAGAGCAGGAAAAAGACAACATGAAGATATAATGATGACATCAAGGGGTGGATATAGAAACAGTGCTTTCTTCCAGAGGTTCTTTTCTGATGTACAAAAGATAAAAAAGGTAAATAGAGTGAGGATACAGGAAGAAGTCTTGAAACTTCTAAGAAAAAAGCCATCAACTAAGAAGAAAGTTGAAGAATCTGAAGAAAAGAAAAGTGATGAAGAAGCTGAAGAAATTGGGAGTGATGAAGAAAATGAAGAAGAAGAAAGTAAAGAAGAAAGTGAAGAAGGGATTGAGGAAAAAAGTCAAGAAGTCAGAGATGTTGAAGACCTTGTAAGGCTTATATGCCTGTTCATGTGTATCACTTTGTTTTTCACAACAAAAGATGCACATGCCTTGATTGAAAAGTACATTGGTCTTGTGGAGGATCTCGAAGCTACAATGAATGTATCATGGCCAGATTTGATACATTCTTACCTAGAAAAGTCACTAAATGACAATGTAAACGCAGTCGAGAATACTACAGGGTGTCTGAACTATTTGTTGGTAAGAATACGTACTAAAAATATTTTTAGTAGTTTACTCAATGAGAATCATGATTTAATTTTAACTTTATTTTGGTGATTTTTTTTTCCAAAACAGATTTGGTATGCAGAGCATACATATTTGCTGGAACCGAGGAAATAAAGACGATTCCATAAAAAATGTTTGTTCCGAGAGCTGCCAAATGGAATCTGTCAAGTTATGTGCTGAACTCCAAAAAGACATTGATACACTTGAATATGATGTAAGAAAAATATGTACTTATTTACTACATTTATGATGTTGTGTTATCCTACAGTATACAATGATATGTATTGAATGTATGAAGTTTTTTATCCTACAGTATATATTGATATGTACCTCATGAAAAAACTTGTTTTTATAGTACATATTTCTGAGTACATATTTTGTTGTTTTGTTACAGTTCAATGAAAATTTCAAGGTTCAATACACAAATGAAGAAAAGAAAATTCTGAATAGAATCACAAGAAGAGTTGCAGAAGAGAAGAGTGAAGATGAAAATGAAGAAGATAAAGAAGAACATAAAGAAGAAACTGCAGGGAAGGAAGTGGAGGAAGATAACTGGAAAGGAAGATATGAAGAATTGAGAAAGACAATATTTGAAAAATGGGGTGAAGCAATCACCATGCAACATGAGGATGGACCGCTTGATGCGTCAAAGCTTCTGCAAATGTTGAATGACATATACATGAAAGCTTCTCCCATGCAGCCTGAAACTGAAGAAGAGTTTTAAGACTCAATTGATGGGAGTCCCACTCATTTAGGCACTGACCCAACCGGAGAATTCCCATCTCATACTACTCCAACAGATCCTCTTTGTGAAAACATAACAGAAGGTGAAGTAGTTTTGGGAGAAGAAGTGCCAACTGTTCAGATTCCAACATAAGATGAACAAAATGATGTGAGTGACACCACCATCAAAAGGGTACCATTTCATGTTGCATTACCAACACCACCTTCAATGCACAAGTTCTGTGGTGTTTATGTTAATGTTATTAAAATATGGGCTAAATCTGACCTGGAGAAAGAGGCCAAACAAATGCATGAGAAAAGTAACTCACAGGTAAGTAATGATGCCTGGTTTCACTCTTTATTACAAATGTGTTTATCAATATAATTGTAAATATCAATACGTACTTGATTAGAATTGTGTTTTATTATTTTCATATAACTGTAAATATCAATATGTACTTGATTACAAATGTGTTTTATTATTGTAATATAATTGTACATATCAGTATGTATTTAACTATCATGAATAAAACTCTATGGTTGCAGGATGATTTAGCTTGACTTCAACAAGAAGCAATGAAGAAGGTGGTTGATGCTATAGACCAGAGTCTTGAAACGATTAAAGGGATGTCACAGAACCCAGATGAACAAGACGTTGAAACCCTGGTCGACAGCTTCTTCGAGATGAAAATCCATTTGTTTACTCAGATGGCTAAGATGGAGGACATCGAAAAGTTCACATTCGAAGAATTTTTGGACTTAGCCATTTCCAGCAGGGAAGTTTATGATGAAGAATATACATCTCCCAGCCAAGAAAATGGTACTGTTTCAAGCAATACTCTGTTTGGAATTGACATTCGAAAATATTTTGATAATTTATTTGGAAATGATTTCCGACGTGTAGAAGTTCGACAAGCTACAGCTGAGACAAACCAAATTACACTAGAGAAGAATGCGATTCAAGTAACACCTGAGCAGGAAAGTGACCAGGAGGTATATCTTCTACTTGTGGTAATTTACCTTCTTGTCATTGTTTGAAAAAATATGATTCAAATATAGTACTGAAAATCTGGATTCAAAAATATATGAACATGAAATTACAACAACCCAAACGTCAAGCGACGTGCCCCTAGCAACCAAACTTGCCAAGAGGACTGCTGCCAAAGAGAAAGCAAAACCAAAGGTTCTTGCAAAAAAAGACAGTAAAACCTAGAGAAGAAGTTAGCAGGCGGGTAACTCGTGCAAATCCTGGAAAGAAGACAGATCCATTATTTGATAGTGGAAGTATGTTTTCTGAAAAGAAGAAGCCAAAAAATGAGAAAAGAAAAAAGACGATAAAGATAGGAAAGAACAATAAAGCTCATAAAGCTCAGAAACCTCGTATGAATTTCATGGATCTTGAGAAGTCACCACTCTATGAGAAGATGACAGATGAACAAATAGTGATTCTACTTCCACACCTTGAGAAAGGAAAGAGAATGTGTACTTTCTACCTTTCATTTTACTTTTAAATCAAGTAAGTTTTACAGTACATATTAAAAAAACTTACTTCAATATGTGTTTTTGTTATAAATGTGCAGTTCGGTTTCTTGGAGAGTAGAGAATGGAGGTGGTATATGCAGCAACGGGGATACAATGGAAGATTTGATATTCAACAGAGCATTAGAGCAAGATCTTCTCAACTATGCTCAATATAAGCTTCAACTGGCGTCTGAAGACGACCAAGAAAATGCTGAGGAAGAAAGAAAATACTTTAAGGTGTTGCACCTGGATCCAGCTGCTTGGGTATGTGTTGTTTTCTTCTTTTATACTTTTGAACATTGGTTATGAAAAATGTATATACTGATATATACTTTTATGAAATAACCTATTAAACGTTTCCAATTTTCAGTATCATGTCGAAAAGCCAGACTATTTAAAGGGGGCAGAAGTGACTGCTGTCATCATGCCAATCTTGAAAATGAGCAATGACATAGAAAAGATCCTTGTACCAATGTGCCATGGAAACAAGCATTGGACCCTGCTGGAATTTGAGTTTGAAAAAGAGAAATTCATACATTACAACTCATTTGTGGCATTCAGGGACCATTACTATGAAAATGCCAAGAAAATGTCTGAATACTTGTTCAACCCTATCAATCAGTTCTTAGATGAGAATAAAAGAAAGATGGTGAGCACCGTACAGTTGGCTGACTATGGCTGTCCACAACAAGGAATCTGGCTAGACTGCCTTCTGTATGTGATGCATTTTATAAAGAGGAGATCAAAGATTGATCGTGATGGGAAAAGTTTGGGAGATGATGAACAACTGATGAAGAAGATTCAGAAGAAAAGAATTAAGTTAGCATGCAGGTTGTTGGAAGTACTCATCCTGAAATCAGTTGGGAACCCTCCCAATGAAAATACATAGTTAACTGCAAAGTAATTCACATATGTTTGTAGATCTTGGTCTGAGGAGATAAGTTGGTGCATTTTGGTTTTTGCTGGGCAGGGTTTTGTGGATAGTCCTTCTACGCAGTATGTACTTCAGTAACTTTCTTATTGTGTTTACTTATTGAACTTGGTTTCTACCTATTAAACTTGGTTCTTAGTTATTATGTTTATATATGTATATATATATATATATAAATATGATGATGATGATCTTTATTAGCATTGTTAGGTTTCTATTTAATTTTAAAGTTATATGGAAAGGCAGAAAAAATTGGTATGTGCTAGGAAGTACATAGTGATATGTACTTTGTTCTGAAGCTCTGAACCAATAGATTCATAATCTAAAACAAGTACATATTGATATTAATTTAAAAAATTACTTTGTTTATGTACATCTTTTTGTGTTTTTATAACAACTACAAGATTACTAAAATAAAAGAAAAATGTATTGGGAATAAAAATCACTAATAACTCTAAAATTAAATAAAAATGTATTACTAAAACGAGGGGGCGCTGCCCCCTCGACCCCTGTATAGAGTGAATGACATTCAACCAATTGTTCATACATCTTTTAAGATGGAGCAAAATATAAGATTTATATCATCAAATTCGCATTCTGTCATTAAGAAAATAATTCAGTTGGTACACAAACACGTTCTAAAAATAGAAACCTAAAAAAACGCGACAAGTATCTTCTAAAAGAATTTAAATCCAAAATGTACTAAAAAAGAATGTAATGAAATTAATTCTCATCTGTATATTGCTACTGACGGATAACATTGCATGTAGCCTTGTCGTGATGAGCTTTCAATTTACAGTTTGAACATGTAACAGGATTTTTGCTCATCTCACATGCACTCTTGATGCGGTTCTTTTTTCTTCTTCCTGGAGGATCCCTAACTACTATTGGTGGCAGAATAGTATCTTCTGCGGTATACTCATCAGGCCTGTGGTATATTGAAAAACATAAATAAGAAAAAACTACTATATTTGTGCAGTTTTTGTTGATGTGTGTTACACTAAATATCAATATGTACTATGCTAGTTCTAGTTTATGGTTTATATGTACTGCATAAAACCATTCTCATGTATGATACTACCATAAAAAAATCAATATGTACTGCTTAAAAAACTTACATGTCGTGATTAGGAACAGGTCTGATAGCGATTGAATATAGCTGGCGATAACAGCTAACTTTGAAGTATTCGTCGATATAATCAAGGAATTTTCCCCCAGATGCAGCAATATCTGCAGTAGCATGCGAGCATGGAAAACCATACACGAGCCATCTTTGGCAAATACAACTCTTTTGTTGTAGATCTATCATATGGGACCTGCAAACAAGAAAACAATGCATATTATTTACGCAGTATATATTGATATTTGCACTACACAAACAAAAAAAGAATATAATCTGCACAATACATATTTGATATTTTCCCTAAAAACTAGTTTAGTGGATATCTCAGTTCAAAAGAGCATGTTACCTAAAAAAACTAACCTTGAGGAATGAACTTCAAAGACGTGAGCATATGACTGACTAACTTTCAAAGGACGAACAATTTGAATGTGTTGTTCAAGCAAGGATTGATACACAGGGGTTAAGAGTTCCGGATCCATCAAAGACTTTCTTCACGACGTTCAGACATCAACTCCATTACCCGTAGCCTACACGAAAAATAAAATTAAAAAACAACAAACATATTATACATATAGTACATATATACTTGTAGTGTTACAAGAAACTTATAAAAACCTGATTGTGTCAGAGAGAGCACAAGGAGATAACTTCTTCTCGCGGCGAATCCAGTTATTAAAAGACTCGGTAATGCTTGAAGAAGTCTGACCATACCTACAGCCTGGGAAGTATGCACTAGACCACTTTTCCCTAGGAATGTTACGGCAGTATTGAGCAACCCAAGGCCTTCCTAGATAAACCATTTTTTGAAGACCTTCTTCATATCTTGATGGAGAAAGCGCATATGTTGCTTTTTGGAAATAGTCCATCACTTCTTTATATTTTTCATCAGCCTTACTGATGGGTGAGTTCTTTTTCAAGTGGAGAAAACAATAGCTATGATAAGAATCATAGAAAACTTCAGGAATTGCATTCAACAAACCTTCACCTCGGTCAGTCAAAAAGGTGATGGGATGATGGTCCACAAACTTTTTAAGATTGTCCATAAACCAATGCCAATTATCATTATCTTCGCCAAGAACTAATGCATATGCAAAAGGATAAAAACCTGGAAAACAAATATAAAAGACCATATCAATATGTACTTCATAACTGCACCTTCAAATCATGTTATACCTACAGTGTATATCAATATGTACTTTATGTATGATGTGTATGATCCTAAAGTACATAAAAAACAGTTAAATATTAAAATATGTACCATATAAAAAAGTTACCTTGATTGTCGTTAAGACATGTCGCAGCCATTAGACCTCCTTTAAACCTCCCCGTAAGAAATATCGCATCACAAAAGATCATTGGACGATAAAGTTTATAACCCTCTCTACAAGCTCCAAAGCAAATAAAAATTATGTGGAATCTCTTTGTTGCGTCGTTGAAATCAAAATCAATATAAGACCCTGGGTTGGTTTCCCGACAGCAGTGACCCACCAAGCAAGATCATTGTATGAATTTACATCGTCACTAAAAATCATTTCATGCGATAACTTTAATGCATGATATGCTTGGTGATACTTGATGGTGATCGCTCCACCAACTTTAATATAATCCATAATCTCTTGCGGCTTTATGAGAGGGTTGTGCTTGACACGCTCATGAACTAAATGATTTACAAGCTTCCTCGAAACAGTTGGACTCCTCAACCTATAACCAGCACCACAAGTGTGCCTACCCACATAATACTTTATCTTAAACACATCTAAAGACCCATTCATGGCAACCGCGTGAAGCATCCAAGAGAAACAGTCATTGTTGCATTTCACTGTGAATCTCTCAAGGTCATTCTTCAATTTTTTAACCTTATATCCAGTCCTCAAACAATATTTCTCACATGTTAAACGAACAGCTTCAACACCACCATGGAAGAGATGGTTTTTATCTTCAAAAAGATTTTCCCAACCATCAGAAAAAAGAACACTTGCAACCTCTTTAGAATCTTTCAAATAATTTTTCCTAGCACTCAAAACCAACTCAGCACTGTTGTCAAGATCAACACTTCTCAAAGAACTAGATGCACCAGATAACACAACATCAACATGCAACTCAAAGAAATCTGAATTCTTCGTAAAATGTAATGCATCAAGCCCTTGAAGAGATACATCAGCAAGCACAGGGACTTTCACTCCATTTTCAACATAATTAACAACAATAGTTGATGGAGTCAACCAGCTCCACGCATTACAAATAGTAAACTTCAAATCTTCCAAAGTCGAAGATAACGTAACCAAATATGCAATGTGGTGTTGCTTGTGGTATACATGAGAGTAGCAAAAGCTATTTGGATTAGAACCAACACCTGACATGTTGAAGCTGAAGACATGTGATCCAAATAAAATAACACAAACACAAAAATCAAAACATATACTAAATCTACAGTACAACATAATATGTACTATTTTAGAAGTATCACACATAACAGACAAACAGTGCAAACAAATATGTACTGATTCAAAAATGGTATACTACAAAAACAATATATATCCAAAAGTTTAGAAAAAAAATACGTATTAATATGTACTGAAGAATCATTCAAAACATCAAGAAGAAAGAACAAAATCATGATTTCATGAAAAAATAAAAGAAAACCAAATAAAACCTATTGTCAAACAACATGTAAAAAAACTGAATAAGACGATCTAATGAACAAAATAGAACGATTACAAAAATCAGTTTCAAAGATCAAAAGAAAAACTAAAACACGAACAAAAACGAGAAATGTACATCATAGAAATTGTAATCATCGGGATTTCAGTTTAAGAAAACAAACAAAAACATGAAATCAAGTTGATTATCATGATTTTAGTTGAAAACAAAAATAGAACAAAGTATAAACAACAATTATAAGAGCAGAGAAGAAGATTAAAGAAAAATACCTGGAGATTTGAAATCGAAACCCTAAAACCGAAAAACACCAACTGAAGCAGAGAGAGGAAATAGGATCTGTGAGATGCCGAATTTTTTTTGGAAGATTTGATTTCCGCTAGATTTATAATTCGAACAAGAAAGGGGTATATATGGAATATTGAAAATGTAATTTTCATTACATTCACGAGAGTTGGACGAACGACTCACAAAATCAGTCCAAAAACAAGTTTTTGGACTAGGGGTTAAACCGGGCTTGATGGATGGATTAGGGGTTAAACGGGTCTTATATCTAGGATTATAAAGTAATTCCTAGAAAAGTTTATGATAGACAAAGTTTTGTGTCTTAATTGTTATCATGTTTATATTGCTTTTTCTCAATTTATGTACTAATATTGTTGTTTTGTATGCCTTTATGTATTTTTGGAAGAATAAAACTTTTGTGGAAAATTGGCTAAAAAAAAAACTAAAGGCACCCGAAAATTACTATAGCCACCCGTATGTTGGATCAGGGCACCCACTTCCTTCTCGAATTCAAAAAAAAATCTAGGAGGGAAAATAAATCTTTTAATTGCGTGAACTTTCACTTCCTAACTAGGTGGATTTTCCGAAAGGTTTTAAGATAAAATCTATCCTTGTCTTAATAAGAGAATCGTACACAGTGTAATAACCAAGAGAATCCCGTGATTGCTCAACGCCATAATAGGAAGATATTATCGGATGAAAGAATATGATTCTCGCAGAACTTATGGGATTTATTTCCTATGTCAACTGATTCTGTTTCTATCTTGGTCGATATATTATGAGAAAACTAAAGAAACAACTCAGAGGATAAAATCTTGTGATTTTATTGCTGGGAAGAAAATCAAGATCATGATTCGATGATATTCTCAAAAGCATGTGAAGATTAAATTATTAAAAGAGAGAAGATATTCGATATTTGGGGGTCTTATTGTATAAATAGGGAGTCGAATGAACGTCATAGGGGGGTCTGGAGAGTCCAGAAACGAAGAATCAGAAATCCAGAAAAAAATCTGCTCGTGATCATGATGAAGAAGATGAAGATTCTGTTGCGAAAATTTTGAAGCTTTCGAAGCCAAAAGTTTGAAGATTATGTTGTTAAAGCTTTTAACTTTGCAACGTTTATCTTCGTTTGCAACATTTAGTTTCGGTGAAACAGTTATACCTCTGTAACAGTGAGTCTGTAACTTTTATAAACGTTGCAAACTCACTGTTTTCATTATTTTCACTCTTTTTCATTATTTTCAAACACTTTTGAGCTAAGTACCAAACTTTTGAGGGTGTTTTGAGCAAGATGAGCTAAACCCCATATGCTGAGGTGACGGAGGAAGCCATTGTTTCAATAAAAGTGGTATATTTCTATTTTAATTAATTTTTGCAATTTATATTATGATTATTTGCCTTGGTTGAAATTTGATTTAATGATTTTTGTTAAGCAGTTGTGATTTCGTTAGATGGTACATGCTTTGGCCTAGGTTTTAAATGTTCCATGCTTTTATTATATAATTGTTATTTTGAAAATCTACTTATTTCTAAGAATTGCATGAATATTCATTAGTTTGAATCACTTTAATTGGTTAATGGTGAAATCCATAACCTCAGTATTTGTTAAACTATTTTCATATGTTGTGTATATTTTTAGTTTAAAATTAATTTATTAAATCTAAATTCAATCATCACAAGTTCGAGTGAACGATACTTTTCTTACCACTATTTACAAATCCATCAATTTTTGGCGCCGCCGACGCGGACTTGTTTTTAAAATTGTTTTTAGGTTAATTAGTTTGGTTAAATTTTTATTTTATTTTTATTTTTTCTATTTTACGTTTTTGGGTATTTTTCTTTGTATTACAGGTTTTGGATCAAAAGAAATTGGAGTTAAAAATTATATTGATTGATTAAAGACTTGGAGTTAAAGAAAAAGCGAAAAGAACGGAAAAAGAAGAAAAGATTTTTTTTTTATTTGTTTTAATTAAAAACTTTATTAGGATTTTTATTTTTATTTCTAGAAAACTGTATTAGGAAATTCATATTATTTTTGTAATTATTTTAGGTTTTTTTTCTTTTTTTCTTCTTATTTTTGGACTTTGGACATTGAACTTTTGAACTTTATTATTAATTTTTAAAACCTACGAAAGGGTATTTAAATACAAACTGCAACAGGGAAGGACGACAATTACGATATTGTCTCGGCCCCTCGGGTTCGTACACTGACATAGGAGTCGGTGGCCTGAGTCGACTTCAACGGTTCATCGCCCGTCTGGGTAAGGGAGGTAAGACTCTAACCACCCACGAATCCCTGTCAGTGGGTTTTCTGTATTCCTTCGTAATGCATATATGTTGAGGACTTGAATACACATTTTATTTTCTAGTAAAGGGCAGAAACTGGCCATATAAGATAAGGGTTCGGATTTCATCACCGTATCCTTTCTGCCCTTCTTAGGAACACGTTACCTACGCGAACCTAAGCCTAAAATTTTACTAGAAAGAGACCTATAGGGTATCGAGCATATTGGAAAATCATTCAAAATGACTGTAATTGTTACTTTGTTAGCATAACTTCAAGTTCAGGATGATTATTTTAAGTTGATTAGAGCCACCCTTGTAACCCAAGGAAAAGTTTCCAAAGAGGCAGGGTTATCAAAGCTCCTTAGATCTTATCCTATTTCTATTCGACTTAATCTAATTCAGATCGTTCTAAGAGATTTGCTAAAACTGTAACTAGTTGCCTTTTGGAAGAATAGAAGCTGGTCTAGAAACAATCTAAGTGGAGCCATCATGCTTTTTGATTGCTATATTTAGTAGGTTTGATTTTGTTGAGTCGGCCTTGTTTGTGTATGTTTAGAACCCCTTCATCTCAGGATTTATTTTCTTAGATTTTTTGTAAACTTATTAGGAAGTTTTTGTTAGAAAATGTCGAACTGGTATTATGAGAACCAATACAATGAATATCCAATTGAATTTCAAAATAGACATTATCCGTAGTATCAACATGGTGTGGATAATAATCGGGACCACCACCAACCTTTTGGAGGTTATTGCCCATACCAAGGTGATCCCAATCACTATTCATACATACACCCGTCTTATGAACATGAAAATGAGCGAAATTCCAGTTCTTTGTCTTGGAGGGATCCCTAAAGCAGTTGAAATCTAGTACTCATCATGAACCTATTATGCCTCTAGAAGAATCACTCAAGAAGATATCTGAGATAAAAAATAGTTTTGAATTAAGTGTGAGGGGAACATTTAGTAGTCCAACTCTTTCTCTAGAAGAATCCCTCAAGGAGTTGACTGAGAATACAAAAAGTTCGGATTAAGATGGGGGGGAACAAATAGTAGCCCAAATTTTTCTCTAGACGAATCCCTCAAGCAGTTGACTGAGAATACAAATAAATTTGCATTAAGTGTGAATGAAAGTCTTGCAAAGAATGATGTTGCTCAAATTGATCTTAATTTCCAATATAGTGATACCCTTGATAATTATTCACCTAGTCAACAGGACGAGGATAGAATTGGTAACACTACTTATTTAGACGAGGTTCAAACATATTCATATTATTATGATGATGAGGATAGTATTGGTGAAGAACTTGAAATATACAGGCAGAGTGATCAAGAAATTGTCACTCCAATTATGCTTCATGATGATAGTGTTATTTCTATTTCAAATCCAAATAATTTTAATGATTATTCACCTATTCAAAAAGAAGAGGATTTGACTAGAGATACCACTATTTTAGACGGTGTAGAATTTTCTTGTTTTGAAGCCGATAATGGTTTAGAGGAACGAGTTTGTCCTGAGACTAGTGAATTAGAGTCTAACGATTCTAAGACAATAGTCTCTGACGAAGATGATAGACTCTTAGAGAATTTTAATGTGATAGAGGACGATTTGATTCAGGTTGATAGAATAGTTTCCCCAGTGGATTTTGTTGTCCTAGACACCCAACCTTTTCAGGTCCCAGAGGCTCAAATTCCAGTGATCTTAGGTCGTTCCTTTTTAGCTACATATAATGTCATCATCAACCATGGAAATGGAATAATTAATTTTTCTTTTGTTAACATGACTATTGAACTAAATCTGTTTAGTATGAGTAGACAACCTTCTTGTGAGATCTATGATTTAGAAGAAGTGAACGTAACTAGTACTTCAGTTCAGAAATCCTTATCAAACACTTTGTTAGAAGATCCATTAGAGAAATGCCTAGCCCACTTTGGGTTTGATGTTGACGAAGATAGTGTTATTAATGAGGTGAATAAATTTTTAGATTCTGCACCTTTGATGGACACTTAAATATATGAAAAGCTAAGTTTCAGCTTCTACCAGTTTATAAATCTACCTTATTTCCTTCTATAGATGAAGCTGAGTGTAGTTCTGACCTTAAGGACCCTAGAATTCAACCAACAATGTCTAGTCCATCTAAGAGTAATGTACACCATAAGTTTGGGGGTACCGATGATTCTTGTGATTGTCAAGTATCCCTGCTTAAAGTCCCTCACTTGGGACTTGACATATGCACCTCTATCATTTTTCAAGATCATCTTCAAACTAGATTCCCTAAGCCTGTTGATATCCAGAAAGAAGTTCAGTTATTAGAGACTCATCCTCTAGTTGATGTGGTCTACCCAGGAAAATAATACCAAGACTGACTTTGTTTTCCCACCAAAATATTTTCTTCCATGTGTGGGAATGTTTGAATTTCAAATGTGTCAAGTATCAAGTTTTGAGACTAAGCCTAATTACTTTAGGAGATTAGAATCGACACATTTGCTTAAGAATAACCACCTTCATTGTAGTCAACTGTGTGGGTCAAATCTTATTGACTTTGAGGATCCAAAATTATTCAGGTTATTATTATGTGCCTTAAATATATTATTTGAGTTTTTCCAGACTCTACAACCTGATCTTCCGGATCCTACCTATGAGGAAAATCAGCCTAAAGAGATTTATCTAGACCTTTTCATAGAGACCGAACCTGAACCTCAACTAGATGTAGTTGTCATAAACAAAACACTAGATAGGGATAAGGTTGTACTTGGTTTGCTCACTTTTTGGTCCTGCTGTAATTTCCTTTTATTTTGGATAATATTATTTTATTCAGATGACCCACAGCTGTTCCGACTATTGTTATATGATTTAATAAGGTGATTAATTCTTTCTTAGTCTGTCTGAAGACTTTAAACTTAGCACTTCTTGGGATGTAACCCATGCTCATGCGACACGGTAATATCTTTCCTTAACTCCTTTCTTTCGATTGGTAACAGTTTCTCCTTGTTCATATATTTAATCATTCATCTTTAGAACATTGAGGAAAATGTTAGATTTAAGTTTGGGGGTAAGGGAAAATCTTTTAGTGAAACATGAAACTCCAAAGTCTAAAAACTTGTGAACAATTCAGGATGACACTAACCATTCTAGGTAGATGGAAACTTAGCTCTTTTTTTAAAGGAATTGGTGTTCCTAGTTAAATGGTTTATTCATAAAAGGATTCCTAGCTCAGGTGTTAGAAATAACATGATAGTTGTGACCATATCTCAGAGTCTATCTCGACCATATCACCTTCTGCTTTTATTTTTGTAATTTTTGTGTTTCTCTAAGTGATTTGGTGGGGCATTAATATCAAATTGTTATCGCTGTCAGGATGAAGTTGAGTGTTTGAGATCAAGCCCTATTATTGTATTATTTAGAACATTATTCAATAAAAATAATAAAAAAATAAAAAAAATCAGTATTGACACTTTGATAGAAATATGATATGTGTGTTTTTTTTCCCTGTCTCCGTCGCCTAAGCGTGGAATGCAGGATCCATGGGAACTATCATGTAATCTGCTGAAAAGGACCATGTGCTTAGATTCAAAAGATATAATCATGTTGTCAGTATAAAGATAATTGTTTTATTTTCAATAAATCGACCGTTGGGGCCCTTGTATATACCTTGAGTCGATATTAGTCTAAGGATTAAGACCAGTGGGAGCATATCTCAATCCATTAGGGTTCATCCTGGCAGTGACCTTCAGACAGATATGGGAAACACCGTTCACCTTAGTCAACATGTGCACCATTCATTTTGTCAATATCCATTTTTTAAATCTTTTCATGTGATTGTACTTTGAGAGATTCTGAGTATCGTGGTTGAATGACTATTTAAGTAGAGTTTTTGAATTCTTGTAAGAATTTTAGTACGCTGAGTGAAAACTCGTGTGCATATTTTGGACTCATATAAGGTAATGATTCCCATAGCCGAAGAATTTAGTATGCCAACTAAATAGTTTTTTTAGTGTCTACCCTCAATCGCTCACAAGAAGCTAGAGTTTGGAGTAAAGGTTTTATGGGTACACCTCTTGTAAACCCTCACGAGGCAAAACTCGTACGATAGGGACACCTATGGGTTCAAAGGCTTGTTGCACATGCTAAGTGCAATCGCGATGCCTGCAAAAGTGAGTTAGGATTTTTATTTTCTAGATTATATTTTCTCGAGGACTAGCAAATAATAAGTTTAGGGGTATTTGATAGACAAAGTTTTGTGTCTTAATTGTTCTCATATTTATATTTCTTTTTCGCAATTTATGTACTAATATTATTGTTTTGCATGTCTTTAGGTATTTTTGGAAGAAAAAAAATTTTGTGGAAAATTGGCTAAAAAAAAAGTATTAAATGCACCTAAAAATTACTATAGGCATCAGTATGTTGGATCAGGGCACCCACTTCCTTCTCGAATTCAAAAAAATCTAGGCGGGAAAATAAATCTTTTAATTGCGTGAAGTTTCACTTCCTAACTAGGTGGATTTTCCGAAAGGTTTTAATACAAAATCTATCCTTGTCTTAATAAGAGAATCGTACACAGTGTAATAACCAAGAGAATCCCGTGATTGCTCAACGCCATAATAGGAAGATATTATCGGATGAAAGAATATGATTCTCGCAGAACTTATGGGATTTATTTCCTATGTCAACTGATTCTGTTTTTATCTTGGTCGATATATTATGAAAAAACTAAAGAAACAACTCAGAGGATAAAATCTTGTGATTTTATCACCGGGAAGAAAATCAAGATCATGATTCGATGATATTCTCAAAAGCATGTGAAGATTAAATTATTAAAAGAGAGAAGATATTCGATATTTGGGGGTCTTATTGTATAAATACGGAGCCGAATGAACGTCACAGGGGGGTCTGGAGAGTCCAGAAACGAAGAATCAGAAATCCAAAAAAAAATCTGCTCCTGATCATGATGAAGAAGATGAAGATTCCGTTGCGAAAAGTTTGAAGCTTCCGTGACCAAATTTTTGAAGATTACGTTGCTAAAGCTTTTAACTTTGTAACGTTTATCTTCATTTGCAACATTAGTTTCGGTGAAACAGTTATAGCTCTGTAACAGTGAGTCTGTAACTTTTATAAACATTGCAAACTCACTGTTTTCATTATTTTCACTCTTTTTCATTATTTTCAAACACTTTTGAGCTATGTACCAAACATTTGAGGGTGTTTTGAGCAAGATGAGATAAACCCCATATGCTGAGGTGACGGAGGAAGCCATTGGTTCAATAAAAGTGGTATATTTCTATTTTAATTAATTTTAGCAATTTCTTTTATAATTAGTTGCCTTGGTTGAAATTTGATTTAATGATTTTTGTTAAGCAGTTGTGATTTCGTTAGATGGTACATGCTTTTGCCTAGGTTTTAGATGTTCCATGCTTTTGTTATACAATTGTTATTTTGAAAATCTACATATTGCAATATTTTAGAATCAAATTAAATGTAAGAATTGCTTGAATATTAATTAGTTTGAATCACTTTAATTGGTTAATAGTGAAATCCATAACCTCAGTATTTGTTAATATTATTTTCATATTTTGTGTATATTATTAGTTTAAAATTAATTTATTAAATCTAAATTCAATCTTCACAAGTTCGAGCGAACGATACTTTTCTTACCACTATTTACAAATCCATCAATTTTTGGCGCCGCCGACGCGGACTTGTTTTTAGAATTGTTTTTAGGTTAATTAGTTTGGTTAAATTTTTATTTTATTTTTATTTGTTCTATTTTACGTTTTTGGGTATTTTTCTTTGTGTTACAGGTTTTGGATCAAAAGAAATTGGAGTTAAGAATTATATTGATTGATTAAAGACTTGGAGTTAAAGAAAAAGCGAAAAGAACGGAAAAAGAAGAAAAGATTTTTTTTTTATTTGTTTTAATTAAAAACTTTATTAGGATTTTTATTTTTATTTCTAGAAAACTGTATTAGGAAATTCATATTATTTTTGTAATTATTTTAGGTTTTTTTCTTTTTTTCTTCTTATTTTTGGAATTTGGACATTGAACTTTTGAACTTTATTATTAATTTTTAAACCCTACGGAAGGGTATTTAAATACAAACTGCAACAGGGAAGGACGACAATTACGATATTGTCTCGGCCCCTCGGGTTCTTCAACTGACATAGGAGTCGGTGGTCTGAGTCGACTTCAACGGTTCATCGCCCGTCTGGGTTCGGGAGGTAAGACTCTAGCCACCCACAAATCCCCTGTCAGTGGGTTTTCTGTATTCCTTCGTAATGCATATATGTTGAGTACTTGAATACGAAATTTATTTTCTAGTAAAGGGCAAAAACTGGCCATATAAGATAAGGGTTCGGATTTCATCACTGTATCCTTTCTGCCCGTCTTAGGAATACGTTACCTACGCGAACCTAAGCCTAAAATTTGACTAGAAAGAGACCTATAGGGTATCGAGCTTATTGGAAAATCATTCAAAATGACTGTATTGGTTACTTTGTTAGCATAACTTCAAGTTCAGGATGATTATTTTAAGTTGATTAGAGCCGCCTTGTAACCCAAGGAAAAGTTTCCAAAGAGGCAGGGTTATCCTATTTCTATTCGACTTAATCTAATTCAGATCGTTCTAAGAGATTTGCTAAAACTGTAACTAGTTACCTTTTGGAAGAATAGAACTGGTCTAGAAACAATCTAAGTGGAGCCATCATGCTTTTTGTTCGCTAGATTTAGTAGGTTTGATTTGGTTGAGTCGGCCTTGTTTGTGTATGTTTAGAACCTCTTCCTGTTAGGATTTATTTTCTTAGATTTTTTGTAAACTTATCAGGAAGTTTTTGTTAGAAAATGTCGAACTGGTATTATGAGGACCAATACAATGAATATCCGATTGAATTTCAAAATAGACATTATCCGTACTATCAACATGGTGTGGATAATAATCAGAACCACCACCAACCTTTTGGAGGTTATTTCCCATACCAAGGTGATCCCAATTACTATTCATACATACACCCGTCTTATGAACATGAAAATGAGAAAAATTCGAGTTCTTTGTCTTGGAGGGATGCCCTAAAGCAGTTGCAATCTAATACTCATCATGAACCTATTATGCCTCTAGAAGAATCACTCAAGAAGATATCTGAGATAACAAATAGGTTTGAATTAAGTGTGAAAGGAACAATTAGTAGTCCAACATTCTCTAGAAGAATCCCTCAAGGAGTTGACTGAGAATACAAAAAGGTTCGGATTAAGATGGGGGGGAACAAATAGTAGCCCAAATATTTCTCTAGACGAATACCTCAGGCAGTTGACTGAGAATACAAATAGATTTGCATTAAGTGTGAATGAAAGTCTTATAAAGAATGATGTTGCTCAAAATGGTCTTAAATTCCAATATAGTGATACCCTTGATAATTATTCACCTAGTCAACAGGGCGAGGATAGAATTGGTAACACTACTTATTTAGACGAGGTTTAAACATCTTCATATTATTATGATGATGAGGATAGTATTGGTGAAGAACTTTAAATATACGGGCAGAGTGATCAAGAAATTGTCACTCCAATTATGCTTCATGATGATAGTGTTATTTCTATTTCAAATCCAAATAATTTTAATGATTATTCACCTATTCAAAAGGAAGAGGATTTGACTAGAGATACCACTATTTTAGACGGTGTAGAATTTTCTTGTTTTGAAGCCGATAATGGTTTAGAGGAACGAGTTTGTCCTGAGACTAGTGATTTAGAGTCTAACGATTCTAAGACAATAGTCTCTGACGACGATGATAGACTCTTAGAGAATTTTAATGTGCTAGAGGAAGATTTGATTCGGTTGATAGAATAGTTTCCCAAGTGGATTTTGTTGTCCTAGACACCCAACCTTTTCAGGTCCCAGAGGCTCAAATTCCAGTGATCTTAGGTCGTCCTTTTTTAGCTACATATAATGTCATCATCAACTATGGAAATGGAATAATTAATTTTTCTTTTGGTAACATGACTATTGAACTGAATCTATTTAGTATGAGTAGACAACCTTCTTGTGAGATCTATGATTTAGAAGAAGTGAACGTAACTAGTACTTCAGTTCAGAAATCTTTACCAAACACTTTGTTAGAAGATCCATTAGAGAAATTCCTAGCCCACTTTGGGTTTGATGTTGACGAAGATAGTGTTATGGTTTTATCTATAAGTACAGTAGTCACTAGATTTTTGCCCGTACTATACACCGAGCATATTTAACTTTTCATAACCGTTATCTTCCGATCAAGTTCTTTTTCTTTTAACAAAATTTGCATATAACATGTGCTATGCACATGGTTCAATGAGATTTTTTGATCTGGTGTGGCGGGACTTCACCCCACCCCGTGGCGATGCATTAAACCTTGATTACAGACTCCATGATGTCATCTCTAAAAGGATTTACAGTTTTTACCATCTTGTAATCAATCAATAATCTTATTGTAATAATCTTGTAATCAAACCTGGTGAATGTGTTGTACAGACTGATTACGAAGAAAATAGTTCTTTCAAAACTTTCTTCGAGCACAAACTGGGTATGAATTGGTGTTGGAAGATATGAGTTTATTGTGTTCTTCTAAACCCCTGCTCTCGAATTTGTTAAATTCTTAAAAATATGTTTACCTTTTAGAAAAAAAGTTGTTATTTTTTTGTTGGCTTTCCCAAAGGATTTGTCATGGTGGTAAATTTTGTTGTTGCTGCCGCGAAACCATTATTTCCATGTATAGATAGATAGATAGATAGATAGATAGAGAACATATTTGAATCAAAACAAAGTTGTATCTTACATATGCTAAACACTATCAAGAGATTACTTCTTATTCATCCAATTTGTAACTTTTTTTGTATTCAGCAACGTGAATGGTGGTTGTCATATCCATCTTAACTTTTGACGATTCCTTAATTTATAATGTTGTTTATCTTTTCTCAATTTATGTTTTTGAAATCTGAGTAGTGCGATGTGATTCGTGTGTTGCTTACTTTAATGCATGAGTTCAGATTAAGTAATGCATCAGGATTCTTAACGGCAACAGATGGGGAAGCATGAGTCCTATTTTATCTTGGAGCCTTTATTATCAGAATTTTGTTTCCAGTTAGGTTTACATCCTTTTTTTTTTTTAGTTTCCTAACGTAGTCACGGTTTCTGAATATAGTAGGTTCATCATTTTGGAATCAAATACTAACGAATTCCAAATTAAATTTTGGTTTTGATATCTATTCCCTAGAGTTTAAAACACAGTAAGGAAGGGTTTCCTTTTTTTCCCTAATTTTTTTAAACCAATCATACGTTGCCAAGTGTCCTCACTAAAACTTTCGTTTCACAAAAGCCTTATTTCAGCCAATAGAAAGTGAGGGTTTCCTTGTCGTTCAACGTGGGAGCCTTATTTTTCTAGGCCTATAAATCTTTAGATGACCAATATAAGATAAAAAAAAAGAAGGGTAAACCTAATTCACCGTCGGTTTTAATTCCGAAGTAGTATATGAACAATAATAGAGAAAGGAGAACTAATACTTATTACGCTTTCGCTTTATTAAAAACATTAATGCACAATTTAAGCCGTTCGTTTTATCAAATGATTTATAATAGATTTTATAATCGAAACCATTTTTCTGACACTTCTAAATTTATATATGCATTACGATATGGTTTATGTGTATGTGTATGTGTATGTGCATTATGGTATGATTTTTTCCAAATGTTGATTTTTTATTTGTATGAGATTATTGTGCTTAAGATTATCATGTCGAGACTCTTTAGCTATCACCACAATGATACTAGAGTCTTTTTTTTTATCTTAACAATAATCATAATGTTATGTAAGCACGAATTCGCCAAACCGTAAAGGTAAGGTTTAGAGATTATCGAATCATTATGATAATGGCATTATTCTTAAGTTGTTTGGCAATCACCATAGTGATTTCAAATGATTTTTCAGCCATAATCATTATATTGTCAAGTGATTATACAATTGTTTTGCTTAAATATATTAGAACAACAACTACAAATAGGCAATTCGAGTTCATATGTTTAAGAAAACACTAAATAATATGATCTTAATTTGATCATTATATATATGAATTGATTTAATTCTTGATGGGTCCCTATGCCATTCTCTTTGTTTTTATCTCTTGAATGTCAATCTTGACCGTTTTTTCTAGACATCCAAATAAAAATCATGATTAAATGGGTACCGTATAATCTTCCGCGATTTTTCAAAAGACGTAAATAAAATTTATTTAATATTTTAAACAACTCATTACCGAGTTGAGTTACCCATTATGGATTATTTATTTTTCATGCATTGTCAAATTATGTTGTTTTATATCCAAAAGTGCATTCTCTAAAGAAAAATCAAAGTTTTATTTTATTGGATAAATTTCCATATTTTTAAATAATGATGTTCATCGCCTATTTTAAGCACCCTTCAAAACCAGTATCAACTTAAACTAGCGATGCGTTAAACAATTTTCTTCAACGAATCATCATTACTGAATCCTTCATACAAATTTACTTAATGCTTGATTTTGGTTACGAAAATTTCATCACGTTCGAATTTTTTTAATTAATTTTTAATTATTAATAGGTGTTGGTTTCTCACAGTTTTCTGCATGACATAGTTTTGGATAAATAGTTTTGACTAATGTTTCAGGGTTACTCATAATTGTTAATAATCGACTAAATTTATGATTGAATCAAGTATGTTCATAGCAGTAAGTGGGACTATGCAACATCACAGGAAACGTAAATTTGGAATTTAAAATATTACATGTTTGCTGCATTATTTGGTTATCAACACAGTGATACCGAAGTATTATGTTATAAATGTTGTATGTATTTTGAGTCCTTATAGTTTGATTTAACGATTAGAATAAAACTGTTCACAACTAGTTTTGGTTCACACGTTTAAACAAAAATTAAGATTATCTATATATTTCATACGCATGTGGAATAATAGACACCCACAGGTGACTCCAATTCATAATGTATTAGGATGAACATTAGAATCATATAATGAGTTTGTTAATACATGTTAGACGAGATTCACCCTCAGGTGATTCTGGTTGTCGTATTAAAAAGACATAATGTTGTATCATGAGAATGTAAAATGTCCACAAATATTTTTCATGTCTTAATGTGATCATTAATAAGATTTTACTCACAGGAGAAGCTTATTGAAGGTATGAAACTATTGTAAGTTCAATTGTTATGTATCTTTATATGACATACTGATAGACACATTTTAGTGTCTAATTTGCACCTTAATTTCTAGTGAG
>JAJJMC010025361.1:2102883-2117220 GCA_023531435.1 Papaver californicum | reverse complement strand
AATCCCAAGAGTGCTTGGATAAGAACTCAATTTATTATGCCAACATTATCAAGATTTGATACTTCTTTGGCCAAGCAACAATCTAAGGTGAAGTGAATGGGTGTTAGTGACTCCAACACTAAATTTTTTCACAATTCAATTAAGGAAAGGTGTTCTAGAATGAGCATTCTCACCCTAATTTCTGGGTCTGGTATTAAACTTGAAGATGATAAGTCTATATCCAAAGAATGTGTTGATTTTTTTCATTTCTCTTTGCAATAATTCTTCTGTTGCTTGTGATACTGATACTGATGCTGTCTTGGATAGTGATCAGTTTGTAAAAGTTCTTAGTGATGCTGATGGGAGAGAGAATGTCCGTTTTTTTCTCTTGGCGTTCTTAGGTTTTCAATTTTTTTCGAGTTATTTTGATTCTTGTGATCAACTATAGTTGTTTCATGATGGTTAAAGCAATCGAATCTGGTCCTAGTAATAATGATAGTCGTGCTTCTTTTGATGATATGGTTAAGGGAAGAAAAACATTGAATCCAACTTCTGTAGATTTAAAAACTTTACCGAACCCTAATTTTAAAGAGGGTGAGCCGACAATGGATGTTCCAACTGAGTTCTTTAGGTTGCAAACCTTTTCAGCATAGCATTATTGCAAGGTTATATTTTACTGGATTGAAATTTAATGAGGTTAAAAAAACCCTAGAAGATCAATGGCAGCTCGGTTTAGGGCAGTGTAAATTCTTACCTATGAGCAAGGGTTTCTTCATTATTATGTTAACTACGTAAGAGGATAAAGAGAAGGTGCGACATGGTTCTACGTGGATGGTTAATCAACAAGCTTTGAGATTGCAAGAATGGTACCCTAGCTTCAATCCTGAGAAGCAAAGGACGTCCCATGCAGCTGTTTGGGTTCATCTTCCGGGGCTTAATGTGGAACTATAGACTGAAAGAATCCTATTATCGATGGGGAAAATCCTTGGAACACCCATAGTGGTTGATAAAAGGACTTTTGATCTGGAATATAGCTATTTTGCATTCGTGTTGGTTGATATTGTCTCCACAAAGCATATTCCAGAGAGAATACATATGACGGCTGGTGGACAAAGCTTTTTGGCAGTACGCTGAAATACAAAATTATCCTAAATTCTGTTCAAAGTGTAGTATTATTGGCCATGTTGATGAGGAATGCAAAAATAAGAAAAAGCATGCGAGTGTTGAAGCATCACAACAATTGGTTACAGTGGAGAAACCTATGAAACAAGTTTGGCAAGAAGTTCGACGTAGAAATAATGGAAGACAGGTCAATAATACATCAGCTAATAGTGGTAATGATAAGATAATTGAAGGGTTTAATGATGAGGAGGAACTGGTTGTTTTGGAGAAGGCCAAGCAACTTGAGAAGGAGATTGCAAAATATGAAGCCGTTATCCATGATGCGTCTGCTGAATTGTCGAGAACTAAGCAGGCTGTTATTGCGTACGCGGCATTAGTTTCTCAGGTTAAATTGGCGAGAACTAGGCCTTTGGAGACTAAGTCAAGTGTGCGAGCTGAATTGGCGAGAACTAAGCAAACACCACTTCATAAGATTAATGCAACTTCATCTTTAACTCCTTTATGTAATGCTCTAGTGGATTCTGGGTTGGTACTGTTGCATAATAAATTTAAAGTCTTGAGTGATGAATTGAGACTTACGGACCAAACCGATGGCCATTTTGTAGACCAATCTGTTTTTGGGCGTCAAGATTCTGATGACGGCAGTTTGGTGGAACAAGATGATTTGGGAGTTAAAGGCAAGAAGTGGGGAGATTTTGAGGTTACTGAGCATAGAGCTGGGAAAGAGCGGAGACAAGCTTTGCATGTCAGTTTTGATGCGCTTAAATCAATTAATGATGATAAGGAATTAGCTGGTCGTGACAAGGATTCCAGGTCATACTCGGATTCTGAATTCAATGTGTTGGGCGAGAAAGTAAGAAAAGGTAGGTCTCCAGGTTTGTCTAAAATTGGTATTGCAAATGATGGGGAAGTGTCTGATATTTCCTCGAAGTTACAAAATAATCCATCTTCTAGTTTATAATGCGTGTAATATATTGGAATATTAATGGTGTAGCAAAGGTGGAAACTGGACAAAAATTAAAGGAGTTAGTTAAATATTTTAAGCCACAGATTTTATGCATTGCGGAACCAAAAATTGCGTATGATGTCAATGTTTTGAACAGGCTTAATTTAGAGGGTTTTAAGAAAATGGCTATTTATAATTCTTCTGTGAATTTGACTGGTAGTATTTGGATTTTTTGGTTGGAGGAGTTTGATGATCCGGTTGTGATAAATTCTAGTAGGTAATGTGAAGGATAATAGTCCCACATTGTTAATATCCCTATAATAAACTTAAAATATAATATGAAAGGGCCACTTCACTCATTGCCAATTGGTTTTGAGTTGGATGCCCGTAAACTTTAACATGGTATCAGAGCCAGACCCGTACGAGACTAAGCCCAACGGCTACCCGTACATACAATGGTCCACGTGTTAGAGGCCCACAGAGAGTGCCCTACACGTGAGGGGGCGTGTGAAGGATAATAGTCCCACATTGCTAATATCTCTATAATAAACTTAAAATATAATATTGAAAGGGCCACTCCACTCATTGCCAATTGGTTTTGAGTTGGATGCCCACAGACTTTAACAGGCAAGCTATTACAGTTAAAATGGAGAATGTGTATCTTTCTTTTGTACTTGCAAGTTATTCGTAGAAGAGTATGGCAGCAGCTCACTTTGCCGGATTTGAATGTTCCTTGGCTTGTAATGGGGGACTTTACCTATGTGTTTCGTGATGAAGAGAAGAAGGGTAGTAATGTACCAAGAACTTCTTGTATCAATGAGTTTAGTGACTGGATGGATGATAATAGTCTTTTTGAAGCTGACTCTTTAAGGAACAAATTCACATGGGCTAATGGTCAATCTGGAGTTTGTCGAATTGTTAGTAAATTGGATCGTGATATTATTAATGAGACTTGGTTAACTAAATTTATGAATTGGAGGTGTAGAACTCTTCCTAGGGAAGTTTCCGACCAATCTACTCTTTTAGGGTATCCATTTGTTACTCAAAGGCCAAAACGTGCTCCTTTTCAAATTCAGAAAATATGGTTTACACATCCAGATATTTTAAGGCTTGTTCAACATAGTTGGAATACTCCGGTTCATGGCTCTCCTGATTTTATTTTCCCCCACAAACTTAAGCGCCTTAAAGAAGCAATAAAAGATTGGAACCATTCAATTTTTGGTGATGTTAATTTGCGGTTGAAGCAAGCTCAACTGCGTCTTGAAGTTGCCTTGCGAAATTCAGATGAGGACCCATTTGATGAGTCTAAGCTGAATTCTATGAAAGATGCAGTTGTTGAACTTCAGGATTTGCGTTCTCAGCAGTTTATCTTGTTAAGGCAAAAATCATGAAATAAATGGCTTTTGGAGGGTGCAAGCAATACTTCTTATTTTCACAACAGTATTCGTATTCGTAGGAGTAATAATATAATTTCTGAGCTTGTTAGTGATGATGGCTCTACTATTACGGATGCGAGCCAGCTGCGTGATCTTGTAGTGAACTACTATGAAGCTAAATTTAATGGTCCTGAACTGCCTATTGAAGAACAATTGTTTAAGTATGAGTATGAATCCATTACGGTTGATGAAAGTCACAAAATGCATATGGTTCCTACGTATGAGGAAATTAAAGCTGCGTTTTTTAACTTGGGTGCTAATAGTGCCCCGGGTCCTGATGGTTTTTCGGGTTGTTTTTATAGGCGTTGTTGGGAGATAATTCATTATGATTTGTTTAATGCTATTATTTTCTGCTAGCGGAGGAGGATTATACCTGATGGTATTAATTCTAGTCTGATTGTTCTTCTAGCTAGTGTTAGAGGAGCTAACACTCTTAGAAATTTTAGACCTATTGGTCTTAGTAATTTTTTCTTTAAAATTTTTCCTAAGATTCTTGCTATAATATTTGTTGAAGTTTTGGGAAAGTTGGTTTCTGATGAGCAGGTGGTCATGAAGGGAAGGAATATTCATGAAAATATTAGTCTAGCCTCTGAAATGGTTAATGAGCTTCATATCAAGCGTAAGGATGGGAATTTGGGTCTTAAGCTGGATATTTCTCAAGCTTTTGATACTGTAATTTGGAGTTTTGTTTTGGAATTGTTTAGAAAATATGGATTTTCTGAGAATTGGTGTTCTTGGATTCTCAATATTTTACATTTTGCCCATATTTTGGTTCTTTTTAATGGTGACCTGAAGGCTTTTTCAAAATCAATAGGGGCTTGTGTCAAGGAGATCCGTTGTCACCTTTGATTTTTATGTTAACTGAGGATGTTCTTAGTCGTTATCTTTCTAAGCTATTTAGGGAGAAAGAAATGACTTATAACTAGAAGAGGAATTTCTCCTACTCATTTATTCTTTGTTGGCGATATTATGAATTTTTGCACGGGTAATATGAAGATTTTGCGGAATTTAGTGAATTTGTTGGGGTCTTACCAACGTGCTTCGGGTCAAACGGTGTGTAAACGAAAAAGAAGATTTACTATGATGAGGGTTCTTTAAATAGGCAAAGAACTATTGCTGATTTTCTTGGTATGAATATAAATGCATTTCAGGATAGATATTTGGGAGTGCAAGTTATGCCAGGTGCGGTGAAGTATAGACATATTAGCAATGTTATTGACAAACTCAAGGATCAGCTCTCTGTTTGGAAAGGTAAGGTGCTCTCTTTTCAAGATAGAGTGGTTCTTATTAAATCGGTAATTTCTAGCTACTCTATTCACACATGGTTGTTTACAAATGGCTTAGTAAGTTTATACAACAACGTGAGAGAGTAATCAGGAATTTTTTTTGGTCCGGTGATTCGAATCTCTCGAGATCTTTTACTATTTCCTATGATAAAATTTGCAGTCCTTTTAAGGAGGGAGGTCTAGGTCTTACTAAAATGGTGGTTATGAAAAAAGCTTTACTGATGAAGCTTTGGTGGTCCATTAGAAACTCCAATAAAGGTTGGGCTCCATATTTCGAAGCAAAGTATACTACAAGAGACGGACATGTTAAATCTTATGGAGTAAAATCAACAATTTTGCCTGGAGTTCGATGGGTACATAAGGAGGTGGCTCGAAATACTAAGGCTTTGATAGGTGATGGTAGAGCAACTTCTCTTTATTTTGATATTTGGTATGGTACCACAAGTATTGCTGATGTTATTGGTCATGAAGGTCTGGATAGATTAGCAAGGGTGAGTGGCTTGATAGTAAATGATAATTGGGTTGTTCTTGATGTGCATAGAACTAATTTGCTACGGGATGGAGTTAACTTTGATAATTTACCACTTCTGCATATTGGTTCTGACTGTAAAATATGGATGCCATATTCAAAGGAAGGTTTTTTGTCAAGTCAGCAAAGGATGTGATTTGAACGAGATATGCTGTAATGGAGGGTACAAATTTGTTGTGGCATGCTTCTGTGCATCCTTCTCTTGCTGCTCAAAATTGGAAGTTCATGAGAGGGGCTTGCGCTACTTTAGACAAGGTTAGAGACAGATTCAAAATTTATTTATCTAATAAATGTTGTGTTTATAAAGTGGCGGAAGAATCTTTGGATCATATAATTTGGTCCTGTTCCTTTTCTACTCGGGCCTGGCAGTGAATTTTAAACATTTTTGGCTTACAGCCAAACTTGAGTTCCATCATATCTTACAAAGCAGCAAAAGGAATGATTCGTATTATTAAAGACTTGTGGTTAATTGCAATTTTGGTGATCCGTTCTGAGCTTTGATTAACTAGGAACAAGATTGTTTATGAGAAGATAAAGGCAATCTGGAATTTTTAAAAAAAGAGAATTTTCAATTTTATTCATGAATACTCGGTAAGATTGAAAAGTTCTATGCACAATACTATAGATGATGTTCGGATTCTGAATTTCATTAAAGTTAAACATAGACATGTGAAGCATGTTGAGCCTGTTGCTTGTTTTTGGCACCCTCCGAGGAACAATGAGTTGATGCTTTGTTGTGATGGGGCATCTAGAGGCAACCCATGGGTGGCGGGTGCTGGTGTTATGGCAAAGGATATGGATTGTAATGTAGTTGGATCTATGTCCACTGGTCTTGGAATAACTTCTAATTACCTGGCTGAACTATATGGTAGAATTGTTGGGATTGAAGGGGCTTTCAAATGGAAAGTTCGAAGAATTGTGATTAGATATGATTCTACAAGTGCAATTAAAGCACTTGAGAAGGCGGAAGTACCTTGGTTCGTGCAACAATGTTGGTTTGTTACACGGAATTTGTTTGATTCAACGTTTTGAACACACTTATCGTGAAGCTAATTTTGCAGCGGATGTTATGGCTAAACGTGGTTATTTTTTGAGTGATGGGGAAATTTGGAGTTATGATGGAAGGCCTGATGTTTTGAAGACTATAGAATTTTCTCATGTTTCTTATTATAGATTTAAATAGTTTATAAGTTTTTGGGGTTTTTTTGACCTCTTTTCTTATAAATTTTTTATAAATATTTTTATTCATTAATACAATTTTTGACTTATCAAAAAATAATAATTAGTGATGCTGATGCTGCAATGTTAATCATTTCAGTAAGCAGAGATGAACTGGTTCAAGCTCTTTCCTCTATTGATTCTGGTAAGTCTCCCGGACCAGATAGATTCTTTAGTCAATTTTTTAAAGCTTCCTAGGATGTTGTTGGTGACGATTTTGTTAGAGCTATCCTCAATTTCTTTAAGAAAGGAAAATTATTACGTAAAGTTAATTGTACTTTCATTACATTAGTTGTTAAATCAGATAATCCTTCAGCTGTGAGTGATTATAGGCCTATTTCTTGTTGTAACGTAATTTATAGATGCATTGCCAAGATCATGGCCCTTAGAATGAAAACAGTTATGAGTGAGCTCATTAGTTCAAACCAGTCTTCTTTCATATCAGGGAGAGCAATACAAGATAATGTAATGCTTTCTCATGAACTAGTTAGTAGGAAAAATGGTGCAGCTAGATGTTCCATAAAGATTGATCTTCGTAAGGATTAGAATTCAGTTAGCTGGGATGTCGTCACCAAGACCATGAAAATGTTTGGCTTTTCTATTGAGTTTGTTAACTGGGTTTCTCTTTGTATCTCTACTGCTAGGTTCTCTGTTATGGTCAACGGTTCACCGTATGGGTTTTTTGGTGCTAGTAGAGGTCTACGAGAGGGTTTTCCGTTTTCTTCTTATATTTTTTTTTTTATAATTATGGAAGTTTTAGCGCTATTCTTCTTAAGCAAGTTCAGCAAGGCAATTTTGGTTTTCACCCCAAGTGTAAAATCACTAAGCTTACTCATATTTTCCTTGTCGATGACGTTATGGTCTCCTTTAAAGGTTCTCTTGAGGATGCTTCTTCTGTCCATCTGGCTCTCTCGCAGTTTAGCTCTTGCTCTGGTCTTGAGTGAGTATCCAGAAGACCTCTCTTTTTCATACGTTGGTTGTCTCCTGATTGTAAAAATTACTAAAAGGATCACGTCTTGGAAAGCCAGATTTTGTACTTACTCCAGTAAGCTCTTACTTATTAAGGTTGTTTTAAATGGCATGATATACTTCTGGTTTTCTTGCTTTATTTTCCTAAAATAGTTATCAAGAACTTAATTCGATTTTCAAAAAGTTCTTATGGGATGGTCCAGAGATAAATAAAAAGAATAGTCATGTCAATTGGCTTTAGATTTGTATCCCTTTCTATGAAGGAGGGTTAGGCGTTAAAAACCTAGAAAGTACTAACATTGATGCTAACCTTCGGCATATATAGGACCTCATTTCTGGGGAAAATATTGTATGGACACAATGGGTTAAATCTAACCTCATCAAGAATAAGGATTTTTGGAGCATGTCTATCCCTCAAGACTGCTCATGGAGTTGGAGGAGAATTCTAAGATGTAAAGAAGTTGTTATCCCCTTTGTAGGTACTATCTTAGGAAATGCCAAAGTACTAGTTTTTTATTTGATTTCTGGCATCCTAAAGGTAGGTTATGTGATTGGGCCCCTGTTTTCACTATTCATGTTGTCAGTTAGTATGGTAAACATTTGGTTGCTAATTTTATTAATATTCATGGCTGGGTCTATCCGAATGTTGTTGGTTTTGAAGAAGATTTTTGTCGTCAGATTTATGAAGTAGAAATCAATCATTTGGAAAATGATGTTAAGGTTTGGAAAGCTAGTTGTTCTGGTAACTTCTCCATGAAATGTACTTATGCTGCCATTACTTTATCCAGGCCTGACATGGAATGGCATAGACTAGTTTAGTTCAAGGGTCTCATCCCTCGAAACTCTTTCATTGGTTGGTTAGCCATGCATAACAGACTTAAAATTAGGTGCAGACTCCTGCAGTGGGGAGTGATTTCTGACCCAGTTTGTTTGCTTTGCAATGAGGCCTCTGAGGACAAAGACCGTCTTTTCAGTAAGTGTGTTTTTTCCTGTGTCATTTAGCAAGTTTTGATGTTGAAGCTTGGTTTTCATAAGTCCTTTTTTTTTAATTGGGAATGTGAATTGAAGTGGTGCAGTGACCATTTTATCGATGAAGGCGCTATTAGTTCTGTTAGGAAACTTTCCCTAAATAGTTTCATATATCATATTTGGAAAGAACGAAACAGAAGACTTTATACTCACAAGGGTAATTCTGAAGCTATTGTTAGTTTTCTTATTTTTAGTGATATCAGATTAAAGATTGAGTCTGGTAATTTCTCTGATGTTGATTTTCCCTCTGTGAGGTCTTTTTTGAGTAGGTGGGGTTGTTCTGCAATTTGAAGAAAAAGAAACCCATTGCTTGTAGATGGAAATCCCCATCACCTGATGGAGTAATGCTCAATATCGATGGTTCTATAAAAGATCATTCAGGTGGGTTGTTGTTATTATGAAAGACAATCATAGTCAGCCTATTGTTGCTGCAATTGGGGGTTCTGGTCCTGATTAGGTGCTATATCTCGAACTGCATGGTGCTGAACTTGCTATGAAGTGTGTTATTTTGAAAAATCAAAGTAAGATTCAGAACAACATTGATTTTATGGTTGTCTGTAACCTGTTGAAGAGCAGAGACCCCAACTTCGTTGGGCTGTTTTACATTTATGGAGAATAATTTGTCAGCTTCATAAGAGCTTTCGCAGAGTTAGAGTTGGGCATATTTATAGAAAAACAAATAGTGTTGTTGATGCTCTTGCAGCTATCCACCCTTCTCAACCTTTTTTGGAGGTAGACATTAGTAAATTCAGCCCTGAGTTGCAGCTAATTATTGAAGAAGACAGTTTTTTGAAGACTTACTGATGCATGGGCATATCCTGTTTTAGTTAGAGTTGTTTTCTATTTAGGAATGTTTATTATTTTTCCTCTAGGAGATGGACGTTTCTGTCCTTTGTTTTAGATTTCTTTCCATAAGCTTATTTTCTAATATGAATAGGTTGTTGGGTCTTCCTTAGAAGACAGACTTTTATTATATTTTCATACGACTTATAATCTATTGATTATAGAAGAGTGTTGGGTTTAACCTAAAATCCAAGTTATATGCATTCTACAGTTTCAATCTTACGTTCTATTCGTTTATCTAGATTTAGCTTGTTGTTTTCGTTTCTAATAATCCCATCAATTGGCACTAGAAACAAAACTCCCACAAACCCTAGTTTCCTACCATGGTAGGTAGAGGCAGAGGTAGAGGTAACTGTAACAATGATATTAATGAGTTGAGAACCTTGATTGATGAATTGTCGATGTGGTTGCAAACCCTAGAGAAGCAAGAACGTATTGAAGACCGAGTGGAGATACCGGAGGGCCGACACAACCCTTAAGATTCACCGGAAGGAGGATCTGAAGAAGATGAACACAACGGAGATGAAAATCCTTTTCAAGGCCGTGTTGTTCATGGTCCACAACATGACAAATTTGAAGATAAATTGATCAAAGCTCTTGATCTGAACAAGAAGGAGTGAAAGTTGAAGTGGGAGATATGACTGGGAGGATGCCTGCTGAAGATTTTCTAGATTGGGAGCCTAGCATAGAGAATTATTTTGAATAAAGACCTATGGTTGAAGTTCATAAAGTGATGTTTGTGAAACTAAAATTGAAGGGAATGACACTACAATGGTGGAAAAAGATGGCGGAACAACGTACAAGGAAAGGCAGTGAGAAAATCAGGACGTGGGATCATATGAAACAGAAGATGTGGAAACATTTTATTCTACCTGATTACTTGGTGACGTTGTATGAGAAGTTTCATAACTCTCGCCAACGTGACCTTTGCGTTGAGGAGTACACAACGGAGTTCTATAATCTGTCGTTAAGAGTTGGTTTGAATGAAACATCCGAACAACTTACGACGAGATATACTATTGGTTTGAACATAGCTATTCGAGAAGAGTTTGGTTTTCTGAGAGTTACCAACTTAGAAGACTCTTATCAATGTGCATTGGAAGCAGAGGAGAGGGTGAATCGTCATTCGAAGAGTCAAATTTCTACTAGTCGAACTGGATCCATATCCAGTTTGAATAGGACTGCACCAAAGGCATCAACTTGGAATAGTAAGAGAAAAGAAGCGACTGGCACATCAACAACTACTCATGCTACCAGTGGAGTGATCGCTTAGCCACGAAGTGTTTTAACTGCGGAGGAGATGGTCATATGACGAACACTTGCCCACAAAAACAAGTTAACTTTATTGAAGATAGTAGTGATGAAGACACATTGGGAGAGCCGAAATGTGATGAATATGAGGGTGAAGAAGAAGACTTGATGCCCGTAAAAGGAGAAAATTTAGTAGTGCGCAGAATTCTTACATGTCCTAAGATTGACGACGAGGAAGAAGACTTGCATCAGAAGAGTATCTTTCACACACAAGTTTTTTTGTGGAGGTAAGGTTTGCAAACTAATTTTAGATTGTGGGGAGTTGCGAGAATATAGTGTCTCAAGAAGCCGTAGACAAATTAAGTTTATTAACTAAGAAACACCCTTACCCATATAAGATTGCTTGGTTTAAAAATGGAAACGCGGTACCAATTACGAAAAGGTGCCTGGTAAAGTTTTTTATCGGTAATTTTGAAGATAAAGTATGGTGTGATGTAGCATATATGGATGCTTGTCATATACTATTTGGAAAACCTTGGTTGTTTGACAAGAAGATGACTCACTTGAGTGAAGCAGATACCTACACTTTCATGTGTAATGGAAAGAAGAAGACACTGCATCCTATGAAAGAAGAAGCAGTACAAAGAGGGAAAGTAGAGAATGCATAGTCAACTAGTCTACTGACTTGTAGAAAATTTCAAGATGAATGCAAGGTATCCGGTGTGGTTTATGCATTAGTGTGTAATCCCATTACCAAGGATGTCTTGGACAGTAGGGAACATCCATATGAAATTGTTAAATTGTTGCAACGTTTCAAAGAACTTGCGCCTACAAAGTTGCCTAGTATGCTTCCACCTATGAGGGACATCCAACATGCCATTGGTTTGGTGCCTGGAGCTGCATTGCCTAACTTGGAAGCTTATAGAATGCCTCCCATAAACCGACTGGAGATGCGAAGACAAGTAGATGAGTTATTACAAAAGGGTTTGATCAAGGAGAGCAAGAGCCCGTGTGTTGTACCAGCCTTATTGACACACAATAAAGATGGTTCTTGGTGAATGTTCATCGATATTCAAGAAATCAACAAGATTACTATCAAGTATTGGTTCCCAATCCCTAGACTAGAGGATATGTTAGGCATGCTGGCTAGTGCTAAGGTTTTCTCAAAGCTAGACTTGCAAAGCGGGTACTATCAGATACGTATTCGCTGGGGATGAACTGAAAACAGCGTTCAAGAAACCGGATGACATGTATGAATGGCTTGTGATGCCTCTCAGCCTTTCCAATGCTCCAAGTACGTTCATGCGCATGATGAAAGAGGTATTACGTCCTTTCATTGGTTCCTTTATTGTGGTATTTTTTGATGATATTTTGGTGTATAGTCGTACCAAGGAAGAAGACCTAACTCATCTAAGGAAGTTGATAGAGGTGTTTTTGAATGAGAAATTATATCTCAATCTGAAGAAGTGCTCATTTTTGCACGAGGAAGTACAATTTTTGGGATACATTATATCAACTAATGGCTTAAAGGCATACCCTGTGAAGGTGAAAGCAATTGTGGAATGGCATGTTCCTAAATGTATTTCTGAGGTGTGTAGTTTCCACGGGTTAGCTACTTTCTACCGGAGGTTTATAAGAGGGTGTAGTGATGTTATGAGTCCCATAACTGAATGTATTAAAAGAGCAGTCTTTTGGTTGACAAAGGATACATCGTTGGCATTTGAAAGATTAAGAAGTTGATGACTGAAGCCCCGGTCCTAGTTCTGCCCGACTTTGAGAAGATTTTTATGGTGGAATGTGATGCTTCAAATGTGGGAATTGGTACTGTCTTGAGACAAGAAAACATACTTGTAGCATACTTCAGTGAGAAACTGACGGAAGCTAAAAGAAAATATTCAACCTATGATCAGGAGTTTTATTCCCTAGTTCGTGCCTTACAACATTGGAGACATTATTTTGTCCATAAAGATTTTGTGGTTTACTCGGATCATGAAGCTTTGCGTTACTTGCAGACTCAAAAGAAGTTAAAACCTCGACATGCAAAGTGGAATGATTATCTTCAAAAGTTTACTTTTTCCCTAAAGTATAAATCTGGCGTAACGAACAAGGTGGTTGATGCTCTTAGTCGTCGACATGTGATGGTGACATCGATGCAAGCTCACATAGTTAGTTTTGAGGAGATTAAACAACAATATACTACTGATTTATATTTTGGTTCTATAATGTAACATTTAAGTGCATCGTCAATAGCGCCAGGTACGTCGTTTGTTATTAATGATGGTTATCTCTTTCGTAGAAATCGATTATGCATTCATGTTGGCTCTTTAAGAGAGAAAATTTTTCGAGAGCTTCATGAAGGAGGATTAGCATGTCATTGGGGACAAGACATGACTCTAAAAGCTATAAAAAAATTCGATGTTAATGGCCTTCTATGGACAAGAATGTTGAGAGATTGGTCAAAAGGTGTTGAGTGTGCCAATTTATGAAGGGCCGGTCACAAAATATTGGTCTGTACACTCCTCTGCCAATTCCACACGCACCTTGGGTACATCTTAGTATGGATTTTGGGATAGGTTTTCCAAAAACAGCTAGGCAACATGACTCTATATTCGTTGTAGTGGATAGACTCTCTAAAATGGCTCATTTTATTCCTTGTTCTAAAACCGATGATGCTTCCATTATTGCTTCTCTGTTTTTCAATGAGGTGGTGCGCTTACACGGAGTCCTTTCCTTTATTGTATCTGATCGTGATGTCAAGTTTTTAGTAAACTTTTGGAAGACTTTATGGAAGAAGTTCAGAACTGATTTACGGTATTCTACTACTGACCACCCACAAACTGATGGCCAGACAGAAGTGGTAAATCGGAGTTTGCAAAATTTACTATGGATCCTAGTAGGAGATCATATTAAGAGTTGGGACCAGTGATCAGTTTGTGATAGTGGTAAGAAAGGGTTTGTTTCAGAACTTATGAAGATTTTGATTTTAGACTTAATAATTAAAACTAAACTAGAAATAGCAAAACTTAAATGAAAAATTGATTTCAAGATCTTAAAACTAACCAAGACACTGGATTCCACTACTACACATGATTGCATGATGTTATAAATATTTCAAAACCCTGGTCACCTTTTAAGTCCTTTTATTTATGAATTCACTAACAATCAGGCATATTCTCAAATATTATTTGTACCCATTAAGCATAAATTATTAACTGACTTAACAAAGTATAACCTATCAAATTGAATCATAAATAATTAAGAAAATTATGCAAACAAATTAAAACTCTGCAGAAGCAGTGATTAAGAGAATTATATAATTAAACTAGAGAAAATAAAATAATTACCCATCACTCATGTGCAAATAGCTTCCTCCATTGCCTTGGTTACGTGAGAATTATGTCATCATGGTAAACAACATCTCAGAATATTTATTCATGGCTCAAAAATTGCTTACAAAGATGAAATGGAAAGAAAATTATAAAACAGCGAGTTTGCAACGTTTATAGGCGTTACAGACTCACTGTTACAAAGCAAGTGTTTCAGAGCTGAAGATAAATGTTGTAAAGATGACAATAAACGTTGCAAGATAAATGTTGCAGTTGGGATGAATAAACCGTGACAGAGTGGTTAAAGAAACCGTTGCCTTATCTTTTGTTCTTCGTGTTCATCAGCAGCATAAAAATATTTTCTCTGCAACTCTTGATTTCTCGCTCTGCTTATCTCCCAAAA
>JAJJMC010025361.1:2067417-2102483 GCA_023531435.1 Papaver californicum | reverse complement strand
TTGTGAAAAATAGCTTCCTCCATTGTCCTAGTGTTGGGGTTTAGCTCCTCATGCTGGAAACACACTCAAAATATTCATGACTTACAAAGTGTTTAAAAGATGACAAAGAGAAGAAAAAAGATTAATAACAGGAAATTTACAACGTTTTATAGGCGATACAAATTTTATGTTATAAATTAAGTCTTGTAGTTTAAAATATTCGTAGCAAAGAATCTGTTACAGCTTCTCAGAATTAATTGACAGTTTTGAGCAGCTATTGTTCTTTGTGTTCATCGGTTTCTGCAGCAGTAGAAACTTTCTGCAATTTCTGATTTCTTCGGTCTGTTCACTCCAAAACTTCCCCAAACTCTCGATGTTTCCTCTATGACTTCCTAGCACCCTTTTTATACATCATAGAGCCAAGAAATCTTCAAAAATATCTCGCAATTACTCCTCTTTCTTTCTCTGCAGTACACATAAAATAATTCCATATTTAATCTCCTCACGCGTCTTCTCGCAGTCTACACACTCTAACACGTTACGAACATGTCCAAGATGCAACTAGACTCACGCAATCTCCAAATAACAAAGAAAATCCTGGAAATATTTCACGGGAGTAAAGTTGCCTTTTTTTCTCCAAAACCAATAATCTGGCCTTGTTTAATCGAAGCAAACACCCATACCATCTTTGTTTAGCCCTAAAGAGTCCAGCCCAATCCAAAACATCTATTGAATCTCTCCCAAAATCGATCCAGAAAAACTGGATTTTCAACGTTTATTTTCCCGCCAAAATATGTTTCTCCCGTGAAGAAGATGGAGTGCCCCTAATCCTGTAAGGGGGTGCCTTTAACAAAATTTCCGGGTGCCTTTAACACTTTTTCGAGCCAATTTTTCCAAAAATGTTTATTTCCCAGAAACACCTACAAATACATAAAAACACAATATTAGTACAAAAATGAGTTCCATTAAAATTAAGAATTGAGACAAAACAGACACAAAAATGTATCTATTAACCAGATTTTATCTCAAGCTGAATTTGCATAAAACAATTCAGTTAGCTCAGTCGTACGACTAAACGAACACCTTTTGAAGTTGCTTATGGTTTTCATCCATAACATGTTTTTGACCTAGTACCGCTTCCTTTGGGTATATAATTCAACAATGAATGTGAGGCTTATGCTGATCATATAAAAAGTATACATCAAGAAGTGCGAGCAGCTATTACCAAGAGTAATGAACACTACATGAATGCTGCTAACGCTAGTCGTAAACATAAAGAATTTGAGGAAGGTGATATGGTTATGGTGTTCATGCGGAAGGAAAGGTTCCCACGAGGAAAATATTACAAGTTAGCGTCAAGGAAGATGGGTCCTTACAAGATAGTTAAGAAAATCAGTTCTAATGTGTATGTGCTTGAGTTACCCAACGACCTATAAATCAGTCCCATTTTTAATGTTTCTGACTTGTATGATTTCTATGGTTTCGATGGAGATAATATTGATGAAACGTCTAGTAATTAGCAATCGGTGCAAGGAGAGTTGGATGTCGAATAACCTGATGTGATCCAAGAAGTACTTGATGTGAAGGAAACTACGTCTCGACGTGGTAATCCATATCGACAATTCCTAGTTAAGTGGCTTGGGAAGACAACAAAGATCAGTACATGGATAATACAAGAGGACTAAGACGATGTGACCCTGAGATTTATGTTGAAGTCGTAGTAACATTCTCGTCGGAGACGAGCTTTTTTTCAACCTGGGGTGGTTGATGCATGGGAATATCCTATTTTAGTTAGAGTTGTTTTCTATTTAGGAATTTTTATTAGTTTCCCTTTAGGAGACGGACTTTTCTGTCCTTAGTTTTAGATTTCTTTCCCTGGGGTTATTTTCTAGTATAAATAGGTTATTGGGTCTTCCTTGGAAGACAAACTTTTATTATATTTTCACACGACTTATAATCTATTGATTATAGAAGAGTGTTGGGTTTAATCTAAAACTCAAGTTATCTGCGTTCTACAGTTTCAATCTTACGTTTTATTCATTTATCTAGTATTGTTTTCTCTAGCTTGTTGTTTTCGTTTCTAAGAATCTCATCACTTACTTTAGAGAGTAGTGTAGTGTGTAGTGATTTTTTTTTCTCATCCTCTGTACTTTCCCAAAGTTTCAGTTGTTTCTTGAATGTCTCGGTTTCAGGAAATTAGTCTCACAAATACAGATTTATTATATTAGGTACATATTGCAAAAACCTAGAAACATTTCATTTCTATTTATATAATTGGTATTGGTGATGGACAGGTAATGCTTAATTTTGTTTTGGTTAATTTGGGTATGGGTAGACAGGTAATGGTATCATTAGCGATGGTGAGTGTCGTGAATCCAGTGACCCTGAAAGCATCACAGAGGTACATCCAGATTAACACAGTTGATAGTCATGATTTTTGGTTCATGGGCTTCGTTAATTATGATAAAGCAGTTATGCATCTCTGTGGGAGCATGTCTAAATTTGTAGCTCACCAAATGTCTGTGGGAGCATGTCTAAATTTGTAGCTCACCAAATGTCTGATTGATGTCTTTTCCTAGTCCTAGTACTTTCGAATTATTGTAAATGAAAGAACATCCTATATTAGTATTTGGGTAGTTCAAAGTTATTTTGTAACCATATTTTCTATTTTACTGCTGCTTTTGTGAAAGACGATTCAACAATCTGTAATTACCTCTCCATAGCTATCCACTCTTGCACTGGCAACTTCCAGTGCTGCTTTATGGATTGCTACTTTGCTTTGCCAGCAACTGTAACCAAATCTCATCGACTCAAAATTGATCTACACCAAATTGCTAATCGAAGACATATACAAGTTACAATTCTTAGCGGAAAATTTTAATTTAGCGGGTGTATTCCCTCCTAATTTTTGTTTTCAGTTTTTAATTTTAATTTTTTGTTTTTAAAATTTATCCACATATAAAATACTGAGGATTAAAATTCTTGTTATTGGAGACAGTTTTTAGATATAAGGTCCTATATGTAGGTCCTATAAATAAAAGGTTTAAATAAAACATTTACGTATGATTTTTTGCACCTTATGTCGAAGATGCTCTTACAGAAGGGCCTCAAACTAGCAATAGGCGGAGCCAACTATCGCGGGTTTGACGGGCTACGAGTAGCTTCAATCAATCCTAATTCTAACTAGGGTTGCACAAACCCGACCCAACCCGCCAACCCGACCCGCACCCGCCTAAAATTACCTGACCCGCACCCGGCCCGCCGATGAACGGGTCGGGTGTGGGTGATTTTTTTTATACACGCTTATCAACGGGTCGGGTGCGGGTGATAACTCCTCTCACCCGACCCGACCCGCCCCACCCGCCATCTCACTCATAGAGTCATAACATCGACTCTGTCTCTGTGTCTCTAACTCTATTCTCTATTTCTCTTCTTCTCTGTTCTCTATTCTTCATTTCTTCTTCAACGATTCTTACTTCTCTTTCACTTCATTTGTTTCAGAAGTTACAGAGCACACCATCACCACCACCGTGAACCCAAGAATCATCACCACCACCTTGTTTCTTCTGTTGAATCTCTATCGGGTACAGGTACAGGTACTGTTTTTTTAAAAAAAAAAAATGCCCTAATTGAAATTAATGTTTGTATCATTAGTTCATTACATGATTGAGTAGCAATTGATTATGGGTTTCATTAGTTTTGAGTGATTGTAAATCTGTGATGCTCATACCCAGCTGTTGTTTCCTTAATTAGGGTTTTTAGGTAAGTTTTAGGTAATTTCAATTAGCTCATACCCAGCTGCTGTGAAGATGTGAACCATTCTTCTCTATTCAGTTATTTCTCTGTTGAAGATGGGTAACCCATCATGGGTTATTAACCTTTAGGTTTTTGTTGTTTTTATGTTAGAGTCTGATTCATATTTTAGTGGTACTTTAACTGTTTAACCCTCTTAGAGCTATCTCCTATTGCTCTTGTTCAAAGAGCTCATAGAAATGGGGTAAGTAAAATAACCTTTTTTCTTGATTTTGATTTCATGGGTCTTTTTGTTGATTTTTGATTGATAAAGACTCAATTTTCATTTTGTTTCTTGATTGTGTATGGTTGTTCTGTTCTTGGGTTATTGTGATTATCTGAGTGCTAGTTCTTTAATGTGGTTGGTGGATGAATTTCACCCAACATAATATTTTTGCTTAATAGGATATATGATGTTCATTCTCAAATATTTGCAACTGTTCATGTTAATAGCCAGAAGCTGAACTCCATTTGGGTTATTGATGATTCTCTCATTAGTGATATTTTTGTGAACCATAATGAAGCAACCCATATGTCATGTTAAAAAAGAAATTCCTCTTTAACTTTTGCAGATAATTGTTGGTCGTAAACCAGTCACAGGACTCAGGCTTTGTCTAGAAGGAGGTAAGCAAAACCGTCTCGCCATCCACATGCAGCACCTAATATCTCTTCCAAAGATCCTTCAACCGCACTGGGACTCACACATGGCAATTGGTGAACCTAAATGGCATGGGCCTGAGGAACAAGATAGCCGGTGGTTTGAGCCAATCAAGTGGAAGAACTTCTCACATGTAAGCACTTCACTTATAGAGCACCATGAAACTTATATTGGGGACCTCTCAGGAGTTCACATTGTAACTGGAGCACAGTTAGGTGTTTGGGAATTTGGTGCCAAAAATGTCCTACACATGAAACCCCTCTTCTCTAAGGTGCCCGGATGTACAATACGAAGATCAGTATGGGATCATAACCCCACTAACACATCTCACCTTAACAGTAATTGTTCATCTTCATCAAACTCCGACAATAAGAAGGCTGATAGTTCAAGTCAAATTGGAAAACTAACAAAAATAATCGACATAACTGAGATGTCTAAGGGGCCACAAGATGTTCCTGGGCATTGGCTGGTAACAGGAGCAAAGCTGGGAGTAGAAAAAGGGAAAATTGTGCTTCGTGTAAAATATTCTCTACTAAATTACTGAGGGAGAGTGAAAGAGTTGTTGGTTGTTGTGGTTTAGTAAATTTTCACTTGACAGCATTCTTTGCACAGGTAGTATCTTTTCTTTTGCTCTGTAAATTCCTTTTATTTCTACTTAGATAAGAAAAGAAAGTTCGGGAGCTTCATTTCTGTTTTCGACGGATGATAAATTGTGTCATTTGGATACTAGTAGATTGTGCAAATAAATTCTTTTAGAATCACTTGATATGTATTTCGGTGCATAATTTTCTGGGCGGGTGACCCACACCCGCCCGACTCTACCCGCCAATTGGACCGGTCAGCCCCGACCCGACCTGAAAACCAGGCGGGTCGGGTACGGGTGAAAAAAATTTATCCCACCTAACGGCAGGTCGGGTGCGGGTGAGGTCAAACCCGACCCGACCCACCCGATATGCAGCCCTAATTCTAACTATTTTCTCAACGAGACAGTTTAACCACATTAGGCGATTTGGCTCTGGCGGGCCAGTCTTGTTTTGAGGGGAAAACATCTCGACAGTGTAATCGTGTCGCGGATAGTCTAGTTGATAAATAATTTAGCTTGTGTCTGGTGGTCTATAGCCTATACACCCACCTCCAGTTCAAGAATACAAGCTGATTTTGGTATCTACTAGTTTGATTTCCATAAAAAGTTTCTTGTCAAAAATAATTAAAGAAAGATTAATATCTTTGTTCACTTTTCTTTAATTATTTATAAGCAATAATGATATGTCAATAGCATATGCTTACCGAAGCAGCACTATCGGAGGGAACTCAAATAAAATGGAAAAGAGACGGAAAAGAAAACGTACTAAAATATGAACTTCTATTATAAGAGTAAACAGTACACTCAACAGTACATGTGGAACTTCCTGACAAAAATTGACTAACATCAATTAAGAACAGCATTTTAAACAGTCCTAATTGGTAAAAGAATTTACCCAATTGACCCAAAAAAAAGAAGAGAAATATAAAGAACAAGTACAATAAGATATCTTACCTCAGCTACCCGGTATATCGATCTCTTTCATATCCCCCAAACACAGAAATAATTGTATCCCAGATCGATGCAGTTGAGCAGATCCAAATAGCTTCACTTAAGAATCATCCACACTTTCTGTGGCTGGTTGTAAGATGATCCCCCAACTACAGTAACTTACCATTTCTACACTTACATTACACTAATAACTGAAGGGTACTGCTATGACGAACGGATGAGTCACCGAATGGGATGGAGAATAAAAGAGTTCGTGTTAACCCTTCTGCCAGACATGTTCACCTCGAAAATGTAGCAATGACCAAACTTACTACAGTAAAAAGAATATAGAGACCAACAAGGCAGAATCCCCAAAACCTCGGAACTCGAAACCTTGACCATGTTATGACCAATAATGAACCCATTAAGCTCAACAACAAGAACACAAACGCAATAACGATGCTCAAGTGGAACTGGATCTTATACGCTAACGGATAAACATCTACTGTTTGAATCACTAATCCTGTTCCCAGTCCAACAAGCATATTAAACATGGGTCCTGCAAAGCAACCTGCCATTGCCATCGCAGGATTTCCCGCCTTTGCTACAGCCACATCAGCTACAAGGTCCCCAACTGAGTTACCCCATGCAAGTACTGTAAGCCCAAGAAGTGCTGGAGGTAATTCTAGAATGGTTCCAAATGCTGCCAGACAATCCAGGAGTTCTCCTGCTATTGTGGATATCCAAAATACACTCATCATAAATGCGATGACTACTGCTTGTATCTGCTCAGATTCTGGTGGTTCCGCCTCGAAGATGTAATGAAGTAGTGCAAGTATGGAGCATATGAAGAGGATGACTGACCAGAGGGGCAACCTGGTATGTGGAAGGAGGAAAATGATACCGTGGTTAAATGGGATGAATGAATTGCAGGAGTATAAAAGAGCGAGCGGGCATAATGCAATATTAGCTGAGATGTAAAATCTACTCCACTCAGAAGGGTTTGTTTGTGGGATAGTGAGGTTTAAGAGAGTTGAGACTGGAAACTCCCAAATTTTTGAAATCTGCACAAGGAACAACATTAGGGTTATCCTTATAGGAACTATTAGATAGACTACACAAGTTTTAGGGATCATAAAGTAGGAAAGAAGCAATGTGCAGGTAATAGTACTACATTCAGTAATAAAGCAAGAACCAAAATTGGATAGCCTTTAGGTACTTATAATATTGTATATTAGACAGTAGTCTATATGTGAACCTGATGTCACACTACATACTATCATATGAAGCTCTAGTGCATGAGATGCATTCCTAAAACAGAGAACTTGAGATAAGGCTAACATATACTTCAGTTGCTGATGTTAGCTGATATGATGCAATGTGTCGTACCTGGTAACCAAATAAATTAGTTCCAGTGTGTCGTAACTAAATACATTAGGTGCAATGTGTGGTGGTGGTAACAGACATAAAGAAGAACAAACTATGGGTAGTTGGTTAAAAGATCTCAACTTAAGCATCATCATGTTGTCCTCATGAGCACTTGTCATTCCCTTGGATGAAGTTATACGTTGTTTTGAGTTTGTGGAGAAAAATCAACTTCTAAACAGGCAAAGGGTATAAACTTAGTTGGAAATGAGCCAGATTTTCAAATTTAAGTATTAAAGGTGGAGGCATAACAGATCCATAAATATAGGCCTGAGTAGAGCTTATTTCTATTAAGCTCATGCTTGAGCACCAATTGTAATCTCACCTCAAGCAAATGTTAATTTTCCCAACATTAAAACTTTGGATACTTATGCTCCAGGTATCAAACATATTCTCTCTCACCTTAAGATTTAGTAAAATCTAAAGTTTCTAAACAAAAAGCGATCATTTGCACAGGAAGTACAGTCTAGGATTCGTACAAAAGTAGCTAGATTCATTAATCTTATTTTGGCTATTGAAGTGTGTTCCTACTAGAATCAAAATCTTGCTACATGTACGTAACAATGAAAACCAAATCACAAGGACTAGCAAGACAAAAGTAACTTTAAACAACTTACAGCCAATAAGTTAAATACTTGACCAGTTCAGTTCAAAGATCATTTAATGTATCTAAAATAACCAAATTGGGAATTAATGGTTGAACATTTGTAAAGATGTGCTCCTAAATAGAAATATAGAGCATTCATATATAACTTATAAAACTACCAAATAGAGTATAATAATTCGATGCGATCAAAAATGAAAAAGGTCATAAAATGCAGTTAAGATCAATGAACATACCTTTTCAAGAACTCCACAAAACCCCATCTTTTCCTCCTCGACATTACAAACTTGTTCATCACCCTTCTCATAATCTACTACTTTATTAAAACCCTTCAAATCTTCGATCAACATTTTACTCATTTCTAAACTATCTCCACCACCATTTTTCCCTACTTTCTCATCAACTTTAACAACATCCATCCAAAACACAAACCCAACAAAAAAAACATAAAACCCCACAAATCCAATAGCTTGCCAAAGATATATCTCAGCACTCAAATACACATAAAACAAAGTAAACGCCGCAATCAAATAGAAGAAAACATCTCTAACAAATGAAGAAGCATCCACATTAAAAGGTGCAGCATATATAGTAACAAAACCAACAACAAATGCAGAAACAAAAGTCCCTGCAGAAAGTATAGCACCAAGACCAGTTCTTGCATGACCACCACGAACTGCAGCTACTGATGCAAACACATCTGGTGCCCCATTACCTAAACACAAACAAACAAGCAAACAAAAATGTTAGACAAATTCCCCAAAAGATAATCACTTACAGAAATTAGGACCTGCAAAAAATGTCAGACAAATGCCCCAAAACAACATATAGACACAGCCCTTACCTAAAGCGAGGAGTGTAACAGCACCCATACTAGGTGAAAGATCAAGATAGTTTGTTAGTTTAGTAACAACAATAGAGAATCTATCTTGAGCAGTTTTAACTAAGAAATAGAATTGTAGGAGAAGAATACATGAAAGAATAGGGATCGTAATGAATGGGTTTTCTTTTAAGATACAGAAATGAAGTGATGAGTAATTAAAAAGACCATTTGAATCACCATTACAATGAATTAATGAGAAAGAACAACGTTCTTGTATTGGGATTTCAAGAATTGATGAACATGATGATATTGAAGAAGAAGAAGAATTTAAAAGGGACCTATGTGGTATTAATGATGTTTTCAAGGGTTTTTTAAGGTTTTGATAATGATTCTGATGAGGGGAGATTAGGAAGAAGAAGAGTGTGAAAAGAAGTATCAATGAAATTACAGAAGTTTTGATGAAAGTGATTGCCATGCCATGAGACAGAGTCAGAGAGATACTGTCTCAGTTCTTATTTTGTTCAGTTTTCATGATCTCTCATTTGTTAAGTTCTTGACGAATGGGGAAAGTTTGTCGGTGTCATCATGGATCAAATTAAACCCGGTTAGAACAACCCACCCGGATAGTTCTATAACTTCGGGTCATCCACTTGAAATCTACAGTTGATTTTACCCCTTGATTTGGAATACTGTTGTTATTAGGAGGAAAGAATGGATTTGAGGAGGAAAAAAAATGGTTAAAATGCAGTTGATATCAAGTCAAAATGAAGTATGATGAATGGAAATAAATATTTTTTTAAATATTAAATCTATCTTGATCGGTGATATCGTCTTCTTTAATCATCTGAAGATTCAGAACCAGTCTACCATAAAAGTAAAATATTATCTTCGTTGCTTATCTTCAGCATTTCTTTTCCGAATTGGCACCATTTGACAAACCCACGGTGGTTCAAGAGTCGTATAAATAAAGACTAATCAACTAACCCTTTTAAAATTTTAAATTCACAACTTTTTCACTTTTTCAGTTTATTGTCTCCAAACAACTAAGGAAAATTCAAAAGAAATGGCTGGACCGAAGAAATCGAACCAAAACTGGCTAATTTTAAACCGAGTCGAGCCGAGACATCAACCCAACGATCGGTTGCAGTTTGAGATATCATAACCGTAAGATCCTCGGCTCGGTCAATAATTTAGCCTTAAAACCACCGAGCCGAACCGAATAAGGCGATGTATACGAATCATTGATTTCATATATCTATTAGATCCTAGCCGTTTACCTAATATATATATATATATATATATTATGTCCTAACCCTAAAACTTAAACTTCATTTTGTTTCTTTTTTTTTCTTCATCTTTCTCTGCACAGCGACACCTCCTCTCCCTCACTGTCATCACCACCACTCACCATTACGACCACCATAATCACCACTTTTTTTTTTCTTTTTCTTTTTCTCCTTTTTCCTTCTCAACATACACCAACAGCACCTGCAAGGACGCAACACCACCATCACAACCACCACCGCATGTTATACCACCATCATTAGCAGTACCGCCTTTCAATTGGTGAAGATTGAAGATCGATGCTAATATTAGAATTTTAGGGTTTTAAAAAAATATATTTTTTTTTAATTTTTAATTTTTATTGTTAGATTTATAATGGGATTCATTGATGCTATTTGATTATGAGTTTTTTGAAGGTTCAATTCGTAACCCTAATTTGTGTGGTGATGAATCTTTAATTTTTTTTCTTTCAATTCATTGATGTTATGTGATTCCCTTTAACCTGTTTGTTTCGATTTTATATATATGTATATGTATGTGGTTATTTAATTCAAGATTATTTTTCATGTTTTTTTTGTAACTCATTCTCTGTTAGGACTTAAGGATCAGTTTATCTGAAATAAAACATATGCTCGGTAAAAACCAAATTAAAACCGGCACTGAACCGAGCCAACTCGGATCAGTTCAAAACCGAATCGATTATTAGAAGGTTCGGTTACGGTTTATAATTAGCAGACCGAGGCCTGGTCGGTTCGGCCTACGGTTTGACCAAAAAACGACCCGACCGACCGATTTGCACCCTTGGTAACTGATAGACATATTTTAGTGTCTAAATTACACCTTAATTTCTAGTGAGTTAGTATTCGATTTTGTGTCTATTACGTGTTTTTATGCTTTTGTAGGTACATTAGAAGAATAAAGATTTGTGGAAAAATTGGCTCAAAAAGTGATAAAGGCACCCAAGGACAAGTGTTATTTGGCACCCTAGAAGTGGATAAGGGGCACCCTCGAGTCAACTCGGTCAAATCGGGTCAAACCCGAGTCAAATCGGTCAACCCGAGTTGACCGGGTCAACTCTAGCACGGGATCGGGACGGAAAATGCTGTTATCAACTGGACACTTTGATTCACGGTAAAACATGGATATTTTCGGCTCAAATTGTCCCACAAGATAGAAGAGATTGATACAAGACCCACACAACCAATTTTACGAGTTTCCCGGAGTGTATCCGGCCGGAAAAAGGACTCCATGTTTGATTCGGATTTGGGAAGATTTTGGAGAGTTCTAGAGAGTTCTATTAGGTTTAGAACTCTCTCTAGGGTTTCTACTATCTATATAAACCAAGAGAAGCCAATAAAATCGAACAGAAAAGCCTAGAGATCGAAACAGTAAGTTTCCGGCCATTTCTGGTCATCGCCGGCCACCTGCTGCTGCTCCGGCCGGCGTGTTCTTCATCTACCACCGTCTGAGAAGACGACTCAGCCACACTTATAACTGTTGCTGATTCAAACTGCTTCTGTTGCCTATCCTTTTAAACCTTTGTTGCTTAGAAACACTTCTGTAACGGCTGAACCCTATTCTGTAACACTTATAAACGTATCTGTTCAGCTGTTGCACTATTATTTCACCTTGTAATCAACTTTTTGAGCAATGAAAAGATCTTTTGAGCAAGTTTTCTTCTCCATGGGCTAAGTTTATTTACTGGGATGATGGATAAGGTATTTTTCTCAATTTTATGTGATTTAATTATTTTCTAATAATTATTTATAATTCTTTTATTATTATTTGCATGGATTTAAATTAGAAAAAAATGGTTTTTATTAAATAGTTGTGTTCTCTTTTGATGGGTCATGCTTAGTTAATTACTCTTGATGTCCCATGCTTAGGATTTACAATTATTCTTTTAGGAAACATATTTTTGGCAAACTTGAATTAAATTGTTAAAAAGAATTACGTGATTAATCACATAGATTGTTAGAATTACCTGATTCCTGATTCCTGGTATTTTCCATATTTTCTAAAAATCATCTCTAGTGTATTTTCCTGATTTTTATTAGTTTAGGTTAAGTCCAATATTTTCTAAAATCATTACCTTCACAAGTTCGAGTAACGAACCTTTATTTACCACTATATAAAATTACATCAGTAACAATCAAACTCAAATGGCTCATTTAAAATCTTTTATTAAATATAGCAGTTAGGTGAGTCTTAACTTGGAATTGATATTGTACTATGAGTTGTAATAGTTCAACAGTTGGATTAATGAAATACCATGTTAGTTTAGGAGGTTTAGTCAATCTCTCCTTTCGCAACATAATTGTGCAATTTGAATTCCATACATTATTCTTCCGGTCTTTCCCATTTTTAAGAAGCGTTATCATTTCAACTTAATTACAATAAGCTTTAGAGTCATAATAAAAGTGTCCAAGGTTTTTTGATAGATATATTTTTGTGTCTTATTTGATCTGATATTTATATTGATAGTACTCAATTTTTGTATTAATATTATTATTTTCTATGTTTTTAGGTCTTTTTGTGGAATTGGCTAATGTAGAAAACTTGGATTAAAAGTGATAATGGCACATAAAAAAGTGATAAAGGAAAACCTAGTGATAAATGCACCCAGACTTTGGCTAAGGGCTCCATTTTCTTCCCGTTTACAAAAACAAATTTGACGGTGAACTTCTTCTCTTAACTCTACGAATTTGAAAACAAGATTTGGAGAGTATTGTGAAGAGGTTAAGGCACAAATATACTCTTGCCCAATATAGAGGAGTTTTACAAGTTTCGGAGACTCAAAAATAAATGAAAAATCACGAGTTTGCCGCAAATTCTCAATTATTATTTGAGTAATAGAGGAGATATTGCCTCCTTAAAATTTTGTATATCAAGAATATATTCTCGAGCTGTGATAAGGAAACGGTCAAAGAACTTTGTCGAGAATTAACTATAGCGAGAGAAAAAAAAATCATTGTCGAGAATTTTTCATTAAAGGAAAGAAACGTTCGAAGATTTGGAGGATATTTGGTAAGAGGTGGGTGTTCTAGTATAAATATGAGGCCTTTAGGAACATTAGAATGGAGGGGAGAGAGCCAAAACTGAAGAGAAAAAGTTTCATGAAATTTTAAAATTTTTTAGGGTTCTAACGAAAAAGAACATACCACGCCTGCGAATAGTCACAACAAAACCGTGACAGTTTCTTTATTCTTAACTACGCCAAAGAACAACTTTTAATTCAACTGCATCAGAAGACAGTCTTAATTCAACTGCACCAGAAAGCTGTCCTTAATTCAACAAAAAATTTTCTCTCCTTTTAGCTACATAAAAATAAATGAAAAGTGTAATCAAGAAGATGTCGCAACCGAAAATCTTTGTAAGCATCTCTAAATTTTATGAATACAATGGTTGATCAATTTTCTTTTATTTTTTCTTGCTATAAGTAGCTAATTCATTTTCTAGGATTAGAGAGGAAGTCTTACTATATATGCTAAAATGTTGTGATTATTTTCAATAACAATTTTTCTTGGTCCTTGTTCTTGATTTGTCATGATAATGATTTTCTTTATGTGTCTTATAATGCTTGATTACGTGATTTATGTATTCTTTGTCAGAGACTGGCATTTTGTAATGAAGAGGATTGTTAATTCTTTGATAAAAATAATTGTTTGAAAAGTTATATTTTCTGAGACATATTATTTGTCCTAAACCGTCTTGTGCAATTCCATCATCATGGTCTTCAACTGGTTCAAATCCTGCACCACCATGTCCACTAAGACCATCATCATAATCCCAATTATCATCATCTTCATTCATCACTGGCTCGTTTGGATTTTGAATAACATGCACGGTAAAGGCTGCTGTTGTTGCACTTCTAGTAACCGGTCCAGAGGTAACCCCCATTATATCTCTAACTTGTTCCAAAGTTAGGACATCATCACTTAGAATATACAATTCATCCATGTTAGCTGGGTCTAGATATTCATAATCTTCATCACGTTCTTCCAAGAAAAAAAGGTTTCTTAACAGCACCAATTTTATATTTATGGTCAAGGTCATATCTTTGCTGCAGTTTCTTGTTATACTGAATATACACAGAATCATTTAATTTTTGTTATAGGAAACGATTTCGTTTCTTTGAATGTATTGAAATCAATGAAGGAGCATATTTCAAGTTTGCAATGGAAGACAAGCAGAGACATTAGGGAACAAGTTAACTGTATTTACATGATTGAATGAACTCCAATTGCGCTCGTATGGTGAAGCACTACAAGTTTGACTCAATACCCTGATTACTGAAGGTTTGGGACATCGATTCCCCCATTTATGATCCACCAATCATCTGTTATGTATGAACCAAAACAGAAAAAGTAAGTACCCACTACTTAGCAATTAAAAAGTATGCAGCAAATAAGAAGAACTTACAAGGTTGCAAATTATCTCTTCCCATAATAGTAGTTGTGGCTTCTAGTTCCCCAATTGAATCACTATAGCTAAGAAGTTCAAGCTTGGCCTGATAACGATCTTCTTCACTAGGTATAAGTACCTTCATTTCCTTGTAAAGACTTTTCTTAATTGCTGCGTAGTTCGCACCACTGTCTATCTCTTCTGCAGTGATATTATAAAAATACCTAAGATTAAGGTAATATGCTACTTCATGGAGTGGGTGATTAAGATGTTGTTTCCATCTTCTATCAACTACCTCTTTAATAATTCCCCATGAAGCATCCCCGTGAAGTTACATTCTAAACGCTCTGGATTTTCTTTTATTTTCTCATAGATGTAACCCATAGTAGGTTTATGCTTGGTATCCACCAATCTCACCACCTTTACTAAAGGACCCAATACATTAACATCAAATACAATGTCATCCCAAAACTGCCTGCTAGTAACTATGTAACAACATTTTTCCTTGTAATTTCTTTGAAAACCTTGATTGATCCATTTATCACTAACAAATAACATATTTAGATGAGTTTTTTGATCATGAATACTCTTAAGTGTGTAATATTTAGTTGTAAATCTAGTCTTTATAGACCTATGCAACTCTTGATTTCCAGTCATTTTTCTCATCATAATAAGTACTTGTATATGTCCATAAATATAAGAAACAAGTCTTTTACCTCGAGCAACCAACCTCTTTATCTTTGGAAGCTTATCCCCAAGTTCCTCAAGTATCAAATTTACACAGTGAGCAATACAAGGTGTCCAAAATATTCTTGGATAACGCTCATGTATAATGTTCCCAGCTGCCTTAAAATTAGAACCATTGTCAGTAATAAATTGAATAACATTTTCTGCCCCAACATCTCTAATTACCTCATCTACAAGATCCACACTGAACGATGCATCATTGGTTGTTTTGGACGCATCAACGCTCTTCAAAAAGACTGATCCTTTTGGAAAGTTCACCAAGAAATTAATCAAATGGTGTCCTTTTCCATATGTCCAACCATCCGACATAATTGAACACCCAAACCTCTTCCAATGCACCCTAAATCCATCAAAAAACTTTTTTGATTATGCCAATTGGTAATTGAACAATGGTGTACGAATATGATGGTAAGTTGGTGCTGTGACAGCTGCAATTAAACATAAAATGAAACACAAAATGCTGCTAATTGAACATTGTTGGTACGAATATGCAATTTCAAGCAAACTATAACATGCAAAAACTTATTAAAACTTTGAATTAAATTACACACCTCTCCCATACTCTCTAATTGTTGTGATTATTTCTTGAAAACCTAGTGAGCGCACAATATTGATGGCGATGGAATTTTCAGTCATCCAAGCAAAAATTTTCCTCTATGCATCCTCCTGCAAAGTTTTTTTTTCTTCAATATTTTTGTCAAGTGTAGCTTGTTGTGTCTTGCTCACATCAGTTTTATAGACTGAATCTGAAGGACCTCTGGCGTCACTTGTGCGATATAATTTCTTCCTTTTTCCTAAACCAGTAGGAGGTTTTTTGCTCTTACCTGTGACATTATCAATTTCTATTTCAACCTCTTCTACTTTAATATCATCTCTTGATCCTTCTTCTGCATTTAAATCACAAGACTCATACAAAGCATTAATATGTTCCTTATGTGCTTTCGTCTTCTTTTTTGAGTCCATTTATTCCTTGACTTTCTTCATAATTTCCATTATTACTTTGGGACATGATGTAACATCCCCTTTTATATGCAACCTGTGTTTTCTTAACCTATTGATTCCTCCAGACATTAATTTACCACATAGCTTACAATTTACCTTTTGTGAATGAGTAGGATCTCTAATTTCTCCCCATTCCCATGCAAGATCTTTCTGAGACGAAGATGAATCACCAGTGGATACCAGGATGATTTCACTAGATGTTGCTGATGAAGAAGCCATTGCATACAACACCCTATGGAGTAGAGTGATTGTATAATTTGTATTAAGTTCAAATAAAAACTAAGAATTAAGGATTCGAGTGATAATTTGTAAGATATAACAAGCTAATTCAGGAAAATCTATCAATACTTCATAGTTCATACCGTCTCTAAAAAACTTCGGCAAAATCTATAATAGAAAATATATCAATACTTCAAGTAAAGTGATAAACCAACCATACCTTGGTCGTTATCGTTTTTTTCTTCTTCAAATCGTAAGATTTAAGGAGTAAGACCAGACCGCCATGGAGACTTGGAAGAAATTGAGAACCAAAAACCCAAGGAATGAAGAATGAAATCGACTTCTGATTTTATCCTAAAGCCAATGTAAATCACCAATATAGCCCGATTAAATCGCTAACTCGGCCAACTCAAAAAAGTTAAAAATCGGTAAAAATTGGAAAAATTGGTCGAGTAACTGACAGGTGTAGAAAAACATCATAGATATTAATTTTTAATTTTGAGATCCTATATTAATAGAAAAATATGAGGATTGTAACTGACAGGTGTAGATATAAATACATACCGATTTTTATCAAATAAATCGATAAAAAACTTATACATTTGCTTTATTATAAATCGATATGTAACTTATATAATAAATATATGGATTGTTTTTAAACTCATAAACTTAATTTTTAAAATTTCCAAAATCTAATAGATACCATTAATCAAAAAATTTAAATTATAATTGGAATCGATATTCAACTCAATTTTTAGGTTTTAGGTTAGAATGTTTAAATGAAATAGGAAATATCAGTTTCAAATTTAAGTATTAGGATAAGGGTATCTTGGAATTTTTATATCCTTTAGATACCTCTTATTGGCTAACCTAATTGGCCATATATTTTGTAAGCCTCAATTTAACCTAGTCGGTCATCGTAAATCTTTCGGTTTTCAACTCTGTGATGCAAAATCTTCTGTGTGACCTAGAAAATCATATACATTACCTAAGATAGGGTCCATAGACAAAATCCGAAATTGCCGCCCAAACATTCTTTATCACTTGAATTCTACCTAGTGAACTATATATCAGTATTTTGATCCCAACTCATACTAGGGCACAAAAATTATTATGTCATAAGATCCAAAATTTGTCTCAACAAGATTTGATTTGCATCGTAACCAAAAAATATATTATTGTGCAAAGTCATCCTTGTGGTCCAAATTTTACATTGCGGTATAAAAAAATTGTGAAGTAAATATGCACTTGATGTCCCAAAAGCTACCTCATGACCCAACTAAACATCATGGCCAACATGGGGCAATAGGAGGGGTTAGACATTAATGGTAAAAAGTTTGTGATCATCCTTGTTTTTCTATATTAGTTTCCGAGCAAGAATATAAGTGTATAAGTATCACCTTTTTTCATCGTTCATGAGCAATTATGAAAGAGATTTTAACCCGGTTTTTTTATCCTGAAGATAATGCGACATCCAAGAACTGCATATATAATCTTAGGCAAGGTCGTGAAATGTTTTAAAAAGAACGACTTGATCCGTGACTCAACCATAAAAATTTTGTGTTAGAATTTTATGATTGTTTTGCAGTCGAATTTTGACAATTATTCCAACAAATATCATATTGGAAAAAAAATAATTGAATATGTGAAAATCATAATCTAGTGGGCCTATAATTATTAGTCTAACAGTATTTATAGATTGACTAACTATACGTGGGAAATCTCATAGAAACTCCGTAAACAAACCTACAATTTATATAAGGTGTGTGGCTCATGACATCCAGAACCAAGATTGAACATCCTTAAACAGATTTTCCGGAAAAAATGTAAGGATTTTCCACAATAGGTGCAGCAGGATTGTTAATTTAAAACTTAAAAATAGTTTTAGGTCAAACGAAATTTCACACAAGTTTTATCTTTATTATTTTTTGGAAATTTATTAAATTCAAATAAAAGATTTAGTACTGAAGAAAAGTTTGAACAGTCGAATCAAATTAGCATCTCATCTAACAAACCTGAAAGCTGAAGAGGACACAATTAAATGGTTTGGCGGCTCATCCAACAAGTTTCCTAACAAGAAATTCTATCAAGTATATCAGATTCATGAAAACACTTTAACTTCCACCAACTTCATTATGCAAGAGGCAGAATTCTTAGATATCTCTAAGAAAATGACATACCTCCAAATATTATAGTATTTCTTTGGTCTTCGTTACATAAAATCTTATAAACAACATTTTGGTATAAACCAAGTTTATTTACTAAGATGTCATTTGTGTCTAAATTAGGGATTTTCATATTTTTGGGTACCAAGTCTTTAATTTCTATAAATAGAGACCTAAATCCTTGTTTCTACACACATATGAATAGATCTCTTTCTTCTCCTCCTTTCTACTTTGTGCCTCTTCTTATATACTTTTCTGGTTTCTTAACACGTTATCAGCACGCTCTGATCACTGAGATTTTTTTATGATCGACTCAATTTTTCTTTTACTTTTTAAAAACATAATAATTTGTTTTTCTTTGGTAGAAACAAAACCCTATTTTTTATATTAGGTTTAATTAGTTTTTTCTACATCTAATTTATAGGAGCTAACTTTTTAGTTTGTCTCATAGATCATATGATACATTTTTTTTTCTTCTTAATCTATTCATTAATTTTCATACTTTGTACAAATTGTATTGATAAAATGGATTAAGATAAGTGATAACCAGTATGTCGAGTTTCTTTTTCTTAGTTGCGCTTGAACAAACAAACATCTACCATTTTCGAGCTTTGCGGTATGTACAATCCTAATAATACACTATAATACGTTGATTTTTTCTAGACATAACCTTCTTACTACTGTTTTTAATCTTTGGGTGATTAGATTAATGTTACGATCTATACTAAACCTCCAAAAACTATTAACTTTTCTCGGTTATATCAAATTCATCGTTTTGGATTTCAAACGCCACAAACTCTAATAAGTTTAGAAAGTTATTCAACTGTGAAAAGTTTTAAATCAATTCCAACCTAACAATTTTTTTATTTTATTTTATGGGATGATTTAATTCCTTATTTACAATGAGTCGAAAAGAGCCACATGGCTATATATATATAGATGTGAAAAATGGGTGTTGGCAACTGCTTGTTATGCCAAGAACAGTAAGATTTTTCAAAAATTCTTTATGCGTGCACAGGACCGAAAGATATAATCTATTTATTTATAGTTTATATTCTTCCTTTTTTCTCTCATTATAAGATACTTATGCACATTATCATAATATTATACCATCATAAATATTGATGGATAATTTGGTTATCATTTCGCCATCGATCTAAATAGATGGCAATCAATTTTTTTTTTTTCGAAAAAAACTTGGTTTTATCCATGGAATGTGGTATTATCATATGATTAAAGGCATTAAGGCTATCTCATAATTTTAGAGAATGTTTAGTCAAGTCCATGGCTATTTAAAAAGTTTGTCCTATGAAGATACAATTTATGTCGTCTATTTTTTACATGACGTCAATATAGTTTTCTATTTTACAAGCAAGAAATCTTGATCTTGGTAGTTATTCACCAATTTTTTAAAAGATAGAAAAAATCGGTTTATTTTTCTATAAGAAATCATTTATCAACTGAAAAATCGGTTTATTTTTCTATTCCTTTAATGAAACTGTAACTACCAAAAATTGGTGTTATTACTTCGGCTTTAGCCTTTATGGTAATGATCACATGCATGGTTCAACAACCTGCGGGCAACTAAATTTGGTATTTTATTTAATTAGACATTGACCATGTGATTTATATATATATGGTTTTCTATTTGATTAAAAGAAACCATCCGTTAACAAAAAAAAAAGATTTTCCATATTCGACATTTTTCTTTGTTGGTATTTATTTTCTCTATCAATTTAATGAGATATAAAAATTGGCATTACAAGAAATTATAGCAAATACAAATTGATTTTCCGTCGATTTTGAGAGAATGACGAGGTCGTGCAAACAAACCTCTACCATTTCGATATGGTTTTCTTTGATAATAAACCATCGGTTTCTATTTCATACAAGAATCCATTTCATCAGCTATCGTGGTTTTTTTTTTAATAAAGAGAAAAATAAAGATAATGATTTCTTTATATTCTCAATAAGAAAATTATAAGTCAATTTTAATTGGTTTTTTCTATTGATCCTAAAAGGATGAGATATGGTTATTATGGTATTCACAATTGTAACTGCAAACACCAATGAAACGAGGAATTGTTGCATTCTTGAGGGATATTTAGCAATTTTTTATTTTTCTTCCTAGTGCTAATCTCTAAAATTGAGACCGGTCAAGTGTATTGGAATACGGTAGGACATAAAAGATCAATGGGTGCGCAACTGGCTTCTTAGCCAATATCATTAGTCCTTGTAATAACTATATTGATATTGATTTAATTTTCTTTTGATAAAGAAAGAGTCCATAATTTCATTCTAAATCATTATCTCGTTGGCCCTTGAGGTCATGCATTTATTGGGGATTTGTTTGCATATTTTCAATGCTTTTGGTTCTAACATATAAAAAAAAATTGTTCCCAGAGTAGTCCATGGTTGATGGTAAATATGTATGTCTATTAAGACTACATTTTTTTTATGTCAAAAGACATATTTCATAATGAGTATATGTCTCAAATTAATCGGATAATACTTTACGAAACCTTAAGTTTTCGTATATGAATTGAAAAACATTTCCACCATGATCAGGAGGAGAGTATACATTACTAGAAACTAGAAGATATTGGGGTTAATTAACTTATAAGCTATTTCAATCTCTCTCCCAGCATGATCAAATTGAAAAAGGCTGTCACTTTGTATGTGTAAAATATCTCATATTACTTTTATATAAGCGTTTGCCTCTTGAAAGGCAAATCCAATGACATCTAACAATAAGTAGCATTTTAGAATAAGCTACAGATAGTAATTTAATAGAGTCTATCAAAACAAGATCCACATACTCATAGTTTATGTTTGCTCACTGGAAGATGGGGATATTACAATGCCCGTGTCCGCTGGTATCAGTAATTGATTGAATATATCAATATATGCATTGTTAGTACCTAAAAAATGATTCTAGGCAAAACAATGTATTGTATAAGTACTTTATTTAGATTCGGAAACCAAAACCTTACAGAGCCAGCCTAAACCACGAGAGTAGCCGCTCCGCTCTGCTTCGGTCACGATGAGAGAAAACGGGTTGATCTTAGGTGAGGGAAGCAAAGGGAGTTGAAGGAATTGTATGTATTGAATATGTAGAATTGTAGAACTATTGGGAGAAATCACAGAGCTTATGATAATTGTAAGCTTGTTGTGTTTTTGAAATCGGCTAAGGAGCCTATTTATAATAGTTGGGAACACACGTACTTTCCATGTAAAGTTGTGGGAGTAATGAAGAAATATAGGAGTGGGAATCGTGGGGTTAATGGATTAATCGTCTTTGAATCTTCGGGAAACCATGACTCCACTTTCCCATTAATTGCTTCAGTATCACAACTACTCTGTAATTTCCAGTTTATGGGGAGTTGCTATACCCACGTTGTTGTAACCGCTAGACCAAAACCCATGAATAGTCCACCCATGTGTTATGATTTGATTTCTTGTAGGAATTAGCGGAGTCTAGTGTAAGCAAGAGCGAAAAAGATGTTCTTGCTTACACAATTTTTTATAATCAGCATATTCTGTCTTATACAAATAGTTTGCATAGATGCTTATGAAATAACGAGGATTTGATTGATTATATCTCTGAAATTTCTGTGATGCGTATATATGTAAAAAGAGCTACATGTCTAATTTAGCCAGGAGCTGAATATCCCTTCTCGATTTTCTTGCAGAATGTAGAATAAAAGTAGTATTCATAATTCTGATGCTTGTTAAAGAATTATGTATATTTATTTTGTGCTTCTGTAGCTTGGCGAAAAGCAATATTACAAGAGAAGTATTACAATTTTCTCCCTTGTCAATAAATCACTATCAACATTAAGTCCCCTTCTTAGCGCGGAGCGGTAATATGTTCCGTGGTAAGCACTAGATGGTGATTTGCATATATATATATTATTTTACTAAAATAAATTAACAAGTTTTAGTTCGTCACATATTACTAGATATTCTGATTTGATGACGCTCCAATGATGCCAGATAATTGTTAAGGGAGTAGTAATTGATGTAACAATGTTTGTAGGAGGAAAGAGCATAAATTAGTGAAGCATGGCTAATTTGCATGATGGCAGAAACAAAATTGACCCGTGTGTAGCACGGAAGCATGGTTTCAATTAGGAAATCCTTGTTTGACCTAAATTTGGAGACCAATCACTATAACAGGGAGTAATCCTTATTATTCTTTTTCTCCCTCACCACCGACACTTTCACTTGCTCTCTTCTTCTCTGACGACAGTACCAACACTATAGCTCTTCCCGTTGATGCTAGCAATTTTTCCGGCCAAATTCTGACCAAGTTTCGACCAAATTCCGGTAATTTTTTATTTTTTATTTTTTTACGTGAGTTATTCACGTGAGAAGTTTTTTTTTTTTTACTCTTTTACGTGAGTAAACACTCACATTCCCTTTTTTTGACGTGAGTGTTAACTCACTAGCTCAATTTCCTTTGCTTATTTGATTGTGTAGGCATGCTATTGACTAGGTAATGATCTTCCTTTGCAGGTGATCTCTAATTCCATAATTTGTTGTCTCTGATTGTGATAATTCTTCATTGGCTTCACTACAGCGGTTTTGAGCTTTAACCATGTATGCTAGAGTTTGTAGCAATTTTCCTTGATATTGATTTTAATTATACATATAAGCATGTGTTGGTATAAAATAGAACCATACCTTGCACATGATTGCCCAATTGTTGACATGAGTATTATTCGAACCAATCGTAGATGTCGAATGATCATGAAGATAATGCTATCACTGTTTTGTAGATGTGGTGGAAGCGAAAGTTCTGATGTTATTCTTCTAGATGATGTGCCCAATATTCATGATGAGTTCTTTGATGGTGCTGTTGAAGAGTCTGTTGGCCCTGACTATGTTGACAATTTTATTCCAAACATTAACAGCCTTCCTCAGCCTCGGAGTATTTATGCGCTAGCTATCGTCATGTGTTATTTGCAGAGAAGGGAATACAGGTCCTCGGAGTATTTATGCGCTAGCTATCGTCATGTGTTATTTGCAGAGAAGGGAATACAGGTCCCCGTTTGTTGATTCCAAGATGTTCAAAATTCCTTTGCCTGGATGGACAAGATAGGATAAACTTATGTTGAAGAATCCTCAGGTGATGCAGGTTCTAGAAAATGCTAAGATACTCCATGTTGTGCGAGTGTCCGAGATTATGAGACTTAATAAAAACATGAAGGGTCTGCTTGTATTTGCTTCTCGTTGGTGTGGTCCAGCCTATTCAGCAGTATGCGCTTGGGGTGAGCTAACCATTACTTTAGAAAACGTGGCAGTCTTGTTGCAACCACCCGTTGTTGGTAGTATCCCACTTGAATGGTCTAAGGAGGAAAAAGAACATGGTGTCATCCTTTCTCAGAAGATAAAAGCTCTACAGAAGTCTGTTTGTTGTGACAAAAAGATTATTCAGCCTGGATTGACCACTGGTGGAATGGAAGCTCGAGTATTGACGGCCTTGCTATTGATGATCCTTTATGCATTGCTGCATTCTTTGTTCTTTGTCTTTCCAGAGATGTTTTTGAGGATTCTCCTCGAGGATGGTTGAAGTCTGGACTTGTTGCTCTTGCTGTTGGGATCTCTGGTTGAAGGACCCTTCCTCTTGGTAGCTTGTTTTTAGGCTCTTTATACTCTCATTTGGATTTCTTTATTCGTTGCATGAGGAATTCCAACGGCCATGCGAAGGTAGAGTCTTTTATTCATGTTATGTTCATGCAAGCCTGGTTGTAGGAACATTTTCCTGGATATGCGCTACAGACCAAGCCTTCTTTTCCGAGTACAGAAATAGAGTACATTAGAATACTTCGTTGGAGTAAGAAGAAACCTTCTTATGTTAGTCTTGTTAGCTTAATGGACGATGAGAAAGAGGTGAATTTCAGACCTTGGGGTTTGAAGCTTCAGCACGTGATTCCACCAGAGACCTTTGCTGAGAGTTCTGATATTTTCTTGCGTGCTGGCTCGAGAGATGAGAGCAATATTACTACAGTTGGTGAGGCTATTGTCATGACAAGTTGCATTCCAGGATATCTCCTTAGTTTTTGTTCCGATGGGTATGTCACACAAAGTTATAATATTGATAAGGCGGCTCGGCAAATGGGTTTTGATCAATCTATTTCCCGTTTTCGTATCCCGACGCCTCCTGTAAATGAGCTTCAGCAGTCTGAGGGTGCTCATACCATTTCTGGTTGTAGTATTCCTTTCTTCCAGAATGATAAGGAAGGATATGACACTGATGAATATGCTGACTTCTGGAACGCACAGTTCACCCTTCTTAAGCAGTTTATGACTAGTAAGCTTCTGATGTGTGTGGTGTACCTTCTAGAGAGGAGTTAGCGTATTGACCGAACTTGAAGATTACTTCTGGAGTGAGACTTGATTCGATTGTTAGCTTGACACATGTATCATAAAAAAAATGCCTTTATGTTTAGTCATTATTCTTTACTCAGCAACTAAATATTTGATTCGCTTTCCTGTAGTCATGGTTCCCGGATCACTTTGTACCTGATATTACCTTGAATGTCGTTCTTCGTTCTGGGGAGAAGAGACCACGGGTAATTATGCTAGGAAGTGAAGATCGTCCTTTGAAGAAAGTAAGCGTCTTGTATTTTATCTTATTCTTCCTTTGTGTATAAATTTATATCTTATACTGACGATCTTCTTTGCATAGTATGGGGGCGTGGCTCTTCAGGGTGACTTGAGTATTCAATTTTTCGATTTCAGCGTCCTAGTTGTTGTTGGTGCTTCATCTCCTTATGTTGTAAGTAAGCTTTTCTTTTGAACATTCTTTTGAATGTTACCAAGTCACATAATCTTTCGTTTTACTGAGCTTGATAAATTCTGACTCTTCTAAATTTGTTGTTTTCAGATGCCCAGTAATACGGATTTCATAGTATCGGAGAACACTGATGTGGTTGGAAGTATTGAGGAAGAAGACCAAGATGACAGCGGTCCTGAAATATCATCCCATACTGAAGTAATTGAAGAATCCGGAGATGGAGATGAAGAACTTTGTGTCAAGTCATATTTCGCAATGCCTTCTACTTCTGACGGCTTGTCACAACTTCAAGTAATTTTATTCTATAATATCTCATGAATTACACTGCTTGTGATGTATCTTTTATAACCCTGAATCCTGAACAGGTTTTCCCTAATGTGGCTTTTGGAGATAGTACTTCGAGTGGTATTGTTCTACAGAATGCTGTGAGGGAGATTGTTTCGCTCGAGTACCCAAATTATGAAGTTAGATTTTACTTCAAGTTTGATAGGGCTTACTTGACTATGTATGTGTCATAGGTTTCATTATCCCTCCCGCTTATGCTGAGTTGTATACCAAAATATGGAAGAAGTATGGCCATTTCTTCATAGGTAATCCCAGAAATTACCGTATTCTGGAGAAAGATGTGTTTACGCTGCTGTCAGTTGTGAATGATATGGTTTGTCTTCCTCGTAAAGAAATATCTGAGGTGGTGCTTCTAGACTGGAAGGATGCTCTTGAGGAGGCCGAGAGACCTGAGCTTAATGTTGCTTGGTTTCGTCGTCATTTAGAAGCTACCGAAAGGTATTTGCAGGAGAATTGTACATCCTATAACTTGGAGACAGTTTCCAAAGCTAAAGGTGAAGTTAACAGGCTTTCCCAGGAGTTGAAGCTTGCGACTGAGGTTCTTGAGCAAATGGAGAAGGAGTATGCTGAATGTGTTGAGCCAGTTTTCAAGGAATTTTGCTAGGTTTTCCTAAGTTTTCATAGGTTTTGAGACATATGGCTTTTTTGTGGTTTTATTTTGGGATTTTTGAGTAAATAGAGATTTATGAATAATTTATAAGGGTATATATTTTTTTGGAAGAAATAATACTTTTCTTGATTTAATGAATTGAAATCCTAAGTATGAATGCAAGATATTGTAAACATTTTGGAGAAATTACAAATATTGCATGAAACAGGAAAATAAAGCGTGGTAGTGGTGAGATTCTTTAGGCATCGTGAGCTGACATCCACTTGCCATGTATAACCACCCCTTCTGGCTTATCAGTATTGAAAAGCTTGCAGTAACCGCCCCCCCACCTCAAAGAAAAGAAAATAGCATAATCTAATTAAGATTTCGGTGATGAGATATGACTCTTCTTTAGGAGAGGCTGTTATCGTTTTCACCATATCTCCAACATGGAACGCATTGGGTTCAGGCCCCTCAACTTCAGGACATGTCTTCTGAATAACTGGGTTACTAATTTCCTTATCTTTAGTGGAGACAATCCATACCCATTTGATAAAATTTTAAAAAAGATCAGCTTCCCATTCACATCGCCGAGACAGAGTAGGGTTGATATCCGGTCAAGTACCCAAGCTTTGATGGAACGTTGGGTGGATGGTTTCAAAGGATTTGATTGGATGTGACTTACTTGTGTGCACAACCTTTGAACATATGATGCCATGTCCTCTTCTGGAAACTGCTTCTCATCCAGATTCATTACGCGGCGAAACTCCTCTGAGAGGGAATCTTCGGGATTTGCCGGCTTGTTTGGGAGTCTTAGAGACGTTGACGTTAGCAAAGGAGATAGACCCACTTTCATCTTGTTGCTACGGACCCATGGGCGTCCCAGAATCATATCATAACTTGGATCCTCTTTGACAATATGAAACTTGGCATGCATTCGGGTATCACCTTTTTTCAGCTCAAGAGTGATGTAGCCGTAAGCGCTTTTGGACTTCCCTTCAGAATCCTTGATAACGGTCGGTGAGTGTGTAGCTTCATGCCTGGAAATTCCTGCAACTCTCAGAGTCTTGATGATGATGATGTTGATGTCGGTGCTTGCATCGATTAGTATTTGCTCGAACTCGGTATCTCTGAGGAAGACATTGGTGAGAAGTCCCCAGCTAGGATTCTCATTATGTTGGACGACCACGTCTGAAGCGGATTTAGGATATGCAATATCACTTTCAGTGAAGAGTAAGCGCTTACCCGATACAACACGATTGAAGACGGTGAAAATATCTTTTCGTTTTGCCTTTGATAGGTAAAGGAGTTCAAATATGCGCTTCATCATGGATTGAACAGTTTTGTTGATTGAGCCTCTAAAGAGAGTGAAGCTTCTGACTGGGTGAGGATCTTTGTGGACCCCTTCAGTCCCCAGGAATAGTACTCCTAAGTCGATATTTTCTTTGAAGATACGCCTTAAGCCATTGCACTCACTGGTGGGATAGTTGACAAATCTGTGAAAGTGACAGTATGTCGGGTTGGACGTATCCTCTTCAGTGGGCGAATATTGCACAGGTGGTAACTTGATAGCTCCGTTTTGCACCCATAATTCCAGTAGTTCGAGGACTTCCTCCATGGGAAAGGGGAAATATGGGATTGTCGGATCCGTCTGGGTTTGTCGTGGTTGACGCAAAGTCTCGGTCGAACCTTGTCCTTGAGTTTATACTGGGTCTTTTGTTGCAATCAACGCGGCACGCTTAGTCTTCAACGTTGGTTAAGGAGTTGCCTTCCTCTTGCCTCCTTCTTTAGTAACAACACCTATGGAGTGTTGGGTAAAATGTTATTTATTCACCAGGTGTCTACTTCCATGAGTTTCTCTATGGCTTTCTTCTCTGGCAGGCCTCACTCTTTCCAACAAGACTGGGGCGGTTGTTGCCGATCTTTTGGCAGCTTCGTGTGGCTCAGAGAAGGTTTGAAATCGTAAATTTTCTAATAAAGCACGATAAACAGGAATCATATCGTTAATGCAAAGCTCCACCAGTTGTTGCTCGGTTACATTCTGGTTATGGAAGTCGAGAGCTTGTGTTCTGAACCATTTCACGTATTCATTGGTGTGCTCGTTGTTTCTCTAGAACATTCTTCCCAGGTTCGAGAGAGTGATTTCCTTAGAGACGAAGAAATATATAAAAAGCATTGACCATCTAAGACCAACTAGAAATACTGTTGGGGGCGAAATTTTTATACCAGGTATAAGCTCTTCCCGTAAGAGATTTTGAGAATTCTTTGATCCGTAACACTTGGTTATATTCATACATTCCTAACAATTTCAGGAATCGAGAGAGATGCTCTCGAGCATTTCCATTGTTGTCGTACAATGAGAATGGAAGAGAAGAATATCCACTTGGTAGTGCGATCTTCTGAATCTCTGCTGGGTAAGGAGGTTGATGTTAATGGAACGAAAATGAATCTTCCTTTCCACGGTTTCGTAACAGCCTTTCCAAATCTTCACGGGTGACAAAGTTTTGTTGTTGTTGACCCCTCTATGGTACATGTTCATTGATAACATATACTTTATCATCTTTTTAGACATTGGCTCTTGACGTGCTAGTGCCGCCGGCAGTTGCGTTCTTGGCATGCTCCGTTTGGCGATGACGTTGTTCTGGCGTTAACTGCGCTGCTAAAGTCTTAAGAAAAGTAAGAACTTCCTGTTGAGTGGTATCCGTAGTTACCTGGTCTTCGTCTAAGGTTTCTTGACGCTTCATCAAATCAGCCATGGTTGGTGGTGCCTTCTCTTTGTTTTTGGCACTTTCAGTGGTATGGAGAGGAGCGTTGGCATTTCCAGTGGTGGTATTTTGAGTAATGATCTCTAGAGTTCCATCGCTGGTGTTGACGAGATATGTAGTGACTTTTGAACTTGAATTGGGATTGGTTGCTGAACCTGACCTAAGATCCACCATTTTTGAGTGATTGAAGAATTAGTTTTCAGATAGTTAAATAACTGGATTCGTGACCGAGAGATTAATCTCCCACTGTGGTCGCCAATTGTTAGTACCTAAAAATTGATTATAGGAAAAACAATGTACTATATGAGTACTTTATTTATATTCGGAAACCAAATTCGTACAGAGCCAGCCTAAACCACGATAGTAGCTGTTTCTCCCTACTTTGGTCACGATGAGAGAAAATGGGTTGAGCTTAGGTGAGGGAAGCAAAGGAAGTTGAAGAAATTATGTGTATTGAATGATATGTAGAGTTGCAAAACTATTGGGAGAAATCACAGAGATTATGAGAATTGTAAGCTTGTTGTGTTTTTGAAATGGGCTAAGGAGCCTATTTATAATAGTTGGGAGCGCACGTACTTTCCTTGTAAATTTGTGGGAGTAGTGAAGAAATGGAGGAGTGGGAATCGTGGGGTTAATGGCTTAACTTCCTTGGAATCTTCGGGAAACCATGACTCCACTTCCCTATTAATTGTTTAAGTCTCACCAATACTCCGTAACTTCCAGTTCATGGGGAGTTGCTACGCCCTCGTTGCTGTAACTGCCAGACCAAAACCCATGAACACTCCCCCCATATGTTATGATTTGATTTCTTATAGGAATTAGCGGAGTTGTGGACTCAGGGTAATGCTAGTGTAAGCAAGAGCGAAAAAAATGCTCGAAAATAGGGAAAGAGGAAAGTTAGCACTGGGCTAGAGGCGCTTGCCTTGGCACGGCTAGCTCCAGCGCTAGCGTTACCAGGTAGCGCTGCCAGACCTTCAGCGCTGTTGGCGCTGGAGCTAGTGTAGCCAGGCTAGCGACGCAAGGTTTGGCATAGGTGTTAGCGCTAGCATTGCTAGGGCCTGTTTGCCGCTCGAGCGTGCTGGCTTTTGGCTTTTTGGCTATTCTTGGCCTTTTTGGCACATACTTGTGCTACTCGTTGGTGTTGGGAGTGTGGATAGGGTTTGCTAAAGATGGTACTTGCTAGTGTCATGGTTATTGCATGTGCACCACTAGATTTGATATTTATTAATGTCGTGGCCATATTTATGTCCTGTTTAGAGTTTCTCAATTGTTTGAGATTTATTGTTAGCATTTTATTCTTAACTTTTATGTAGTGCATACAGAACATTTTCAAGACATTCAGCTGTGGAAGTTTGTAACTTGAATTTATGCTTGATACGACTCTGCAATTAGATGGTATGCATCTAGTTCGCGTTTTTGTTTATATATGGCTTACCCTCTATTCTGAATGTCATAATTTTTTATAATCAGCGTATTCTGTCTTATAAAAATAGTTTGCATAAATGCATAATTTGATTGATTACAACTCTGAACTTTCTGTGATGCGTATATATACAAAAAGAGCTACATGGATAATTTATCCATGAGATGAATATCCCTTCTCGATTTTCTTGCAGAATGTAGGATAAAAGTAGTATTCATAATTCTGAAGCCATTCAAGGAATTATGTATATTTATTTTGTGCTTCTGCAGCTTGGCGAAAAGCAATATTACAAGAGAAGTATTACAATTTTCTCCCTTTTCAGAAACTCACCATCAACATGTATACATGTGAGAATTATGTGGGATCATCGTAAGCTAATATGATTGTCGATTATTCCAAGTAGCTACTGAAATAATAAAAGATGGTGGATGTTAACCCCTTTGCAGAAAAATATCGACATATGTGATTGGTTGGCATACAATCCAAATTAGGTTAGATTAGTCTCTCAATTAACGCAATTTTGGATCCAAGACTAACACCTTAAAAATGCCAAGCCTATTGACTACAGGTTGGTGTAGTCATAATGCGTTATATGAGAAATATATTCGTTGTAAAAACGATATGAGGTTTTTATTTTAACTCAGACCCTAAAATTCGTTCAATATTTTGTACTCCTTATATGATCGATGTATTTGGCGTGGTAGTCATTAAAGGACTTGTATTGTAATTACATAATAAATATGGTCGGGGAACATATTCAAATTTTTATTCCATGGAGGATTCAAATTATATTCAGGCAGCCACCTGACTCGATTATGTCAGGTTTAACAATCCTTTATGTGTTTTTAGAATTTTGGTATAAAACCAAAAATCCGGAATAATTAGTTGATGATATCAACTTTACAGGTCTCTTGAGGAGTCCTTAAAAACACAAAATCCACGCTTTAGTAGCATAATTTTTTTTTCTCTTCAATCTGCAGTTTAATATTATGCTTGCATAAAACTTGTCTGTTAAATAGACTATACATTCTATTTTGATGATTTTTTTGTGTAATACTCATATAGTTGAGTTAGCGTCAATAAATACGTCAAAAGTTGTACTCTTTTCCCTTCGTTTTAGGTTTTTTTTCCCATGTGGTTTTCCTAACAAGGTTTTAACGAGACAACATCTCATTGACGTTTAATTTCAAAATGTTGATATTGTGCTCTTTTTCCTTCGTCCATATTTTGTCCCATTGGGTTTTACTGGCAAGGTTTTAGTGAGGAAATTTAATTTAACATGGTGGTCATCCAAGGGGGAATTGTATCAATTTTGGTTATTTAATGGATTCCCACCATAAACTAGGTCATTTTGCTAGACCAAATCAACATAACCATCTCTTAGAAATTTTGATGTCCTTATGAACCCCATACAGTATGATCACAAATACAGTTTTGTTCACTTATGGTAATGTATCTATATCTTGGATCTTCGTTGGAGAAACTACATCAACTACTTCTGCAAATCATCTCGGGAAGCTAGAAATCCATGACATAAGTCATCAATATGTTGAAGAAGAACCCATACATTGCAAGAGTATTACTCGAAGACAACACCGCTTGTGTAACACCAAAGAAGACTTCATAAACTATCAAATTTCTTCAAGAAAGCATTGCAAACTTCTGCACTCAAGAAATTGGTTAGCTAGTCAAATTGAATTTCATCGATTTATAAGCCAATAATTTACTGAAGTACTTATCAGGGGGAACACCATCATCAAAGGTGCATTTTACTGGACATATCGCATTGTACTCTTTTTTCTTCGTCAAGGTTTTGTTCCACTGGGTTTTCCTTGTCAAGGTTTTAACGAGGCAACATATGTGTGTCCAACACTGTCTGAGTCTTTACATGCTTATACAATTTCATATTTTTCTCTTTTGAGTTTTCTGGTATATTCGTACTGACTTAGCCCCAGTGGTCATCAGGGGGTGTTATAAACCAAGTTTATTTACTAAGATTCCCTTTGTGTCTAAATTAGGGTTTCCATATTTTTGGGTACCAAGTCTTCAATCTCTATAAATAAAGACCTAAATCCTTGTTTCTACACATGAATAAATCTCTATCTTCTCCTGCTTTTTACTTTGTGCCTCTTCTTATCTACTTTTTTAGTTTCGTAACACATTTTTGTTTTTATATTTAATAAAATCTTTCTAGATCCCATGGGTAATAAACAACATACTTCATCAGAACTTCGACTCATGGCGTTGTCATCCCTGGAAGGACAGAAATTAAAAGATTTAAATTTTAATTTTTTACCTTAAGTTATTCTCTGGATGGTATGGAAAGAGCACAACTCAAGAGTACTTCACCGTACAAAAACACCTATTTTGAGACGTTTATTTATGTTGCTTTGAATTTAAGCAACGCTATAAATGTTTCAAATTCTGCGTAATTCCTTTGGGATAGATAAAGCGACTCCTTTAAGTGTCGCTTAAATTAATTAAAGCAACGCATATAAGAATCTCTTAATTAAATTAGTGACATATGCATATATAATTAAAGCAACACTTATAGTAATTAAAACACATATAAATGTCTCAAATTATATAATTATTAATAAAAAATACAAAACCAAAATAGGAGATTTCAGAATCTTTAACATTATATATCCATGCACCTGTATATGATTTTAACATAACATACATTCAAATCATCCTTGCAACAAATGAAACCAATATTTCAAAACACATCGAAATCAAGCACTATGAAACAATTTAACAAGGGACTATTACAACTGAATTAAACAATTTAGAAGTCCTTCAAACTGAAACTTAACTCAAGCCATACACTTTTTAGCGGAGTTTCTCTATTTGATCGATCACTTTACGACCACAAATACTACAAACTTCTATTCCCTTTAGAGTGACCAACACTTAGTTCCAAGCTAAGTAACAACCTGCAGACTTCAGCAAATATTAGAACATAGTTAGTACTTTATCAAATTTTCAACTCTAATGAACTATATAAGAAGAGTAACAACTAATCTTCCATGATTGAAGAGACTTTGAAGTGAACTCTGCTACTAAGCATTATCCAGTTACCATAACCATCCACATTTACAAGTTATGACAAGTGCATCAAAACTCAAAAGTAGATTGGCAACACAAAAAATTAGTCTTTTGGGTGTGCAAAGATGCCAGTTTATTTATGACTTGAACTAACTAAACCAAACTTTTTATTAATAAAAAACAAGCTTTGTAGAAAGGAAATAATTGATGTGTATAACATGTATATTTCACTTAAAACAGAGGAACATTTCTGATACTATATCAAATATTTGCAGTCAGATACTAGACTCAAAACGAATAATGAAACAACGGAACTTGAAAAATGAGATGCTACCTGGCCCTATTTGCAGAATTTATTTCAGAGTAATAAGATGTCCCAAAAACTGGGAACGCTCTACATCATTTGTGAATAATTAACGTCCAACAGATGCTAAAGATTACGTCTAACTGGGAACTCTCTGCATAGATGAATGTTGCATATCAAAACTTAAAATGAAATGTTCATGTAAAAATGGTTCAAATCAACATACAGAAATATAAAGATTACATACAAGTAGTAAGCAGATGATAAACAGAAAAAAGACTAGCATATTCTAATTGGATAGATTTTAGCTAAACCAATAAAATCAGAATTGTTCAGTAAGCGCGGTTGATAATTGAATAAGCAAGTGATCAAAGAAAACACCAAGTAAAGACGAATAGGATATGAGCGAAGATAACAATTAGTGAGCAATTTGTATCAATGAAACAAGAAAACTTAATCATATTTTAAGCCTTACTTCTCGTTTCTCGTGATTTAGCCATATTCAGAAAATGAGAAGTATTACAACTGAACTAGATATATAGTATATTCTAATCATATACCTCTCGCTTCCTAATTCAATATATAGGAACAATTATAGGCAAAAACATATAATATAGATGGCTCATATTTAGATAACATGAAACACGTAAGATTTATATCACCTGAGATGGAGAATTGCCAAAGTGTGCAGCTAATGAAGCCCTAGACTGCAAAGAGAGATAGGCACAATGACATCCTTTCCATCTTTAATTTTGGTAAGGAACTCTTTGTTAGAATTAAAAATGAATTTATTGCTTATTTATAAAAACAAAAATATTTTGTTACAAAAATTATCTTGATGGGAACAAAGGGTCACTAGCCTATATTGTGTGTGGAAATAAAAAATCCAATTTTTCACTTCTATGTGAATGAGAAACCTTTGGTTTGTCCCGCATGGGATAAACCAAGGATGAAGTCTATCTAATTACCACGAAAGTTACTTCTAAGGGAAAAACGTGTGGATTGGATATAGACCAAGGGAATGGGCTAGTGGGTAAATTCACACATGTGCGATGCTCGCACCGAAGCACGCACGCGGGCTTGCGGAGCTTGCGTGTGTTTTTTGCGTGTGTTTTGCGTGAGCTGGCGTGAGCCGTCGTATGCTTGGCGTGAGCCGGCGTGTGCCCATCGTGTGC
>JAJJMC010025361.1:2041923-2067017 GCA_023531435.1 Papaver californicum | reverse complement strand
ATTTATTTTCTTTATCTTCTTCTATTAAGTTCACAACGGGCCAACGAATCTTGCTAACTGGGTTGGTATCAGGAGGTTTTATCCTGAATTCGATTTGTCAAATTTAAAGGTATAGCAACACTTTTCTAAAGTGTACCTGGCAAATATCGAGTTAAGGGCAGTCTGTTGAACAGGCGACTCCTCCTCTCCGTGCTTTGTGTGATTGTTTGCAGTGTTCTATTTTTCTAACTAGTAACCCATTTCTAGTCTCTGTTTGATTTACTCATTGTTACAGGATAATTCTCCAACACTCTTCCAAGCTTTGCTTCTCAAGCATATCTGTTTTAGCATAAGTAATACAACCACTGCAAGAAGTAATGCAACCACTTCTCAAGCGTAAACTTCTACTCACAAGACGAAAATTTAAACTGTAAATAATTTAACAAGCAGTTTATCAATAACTTGATAAATAAAAATTATAATGGCCATAAAATATATAAATAAATAAATAAAAATCATGACTTTATTAATTGTTACTTTGCATATCGAGGTTGTATTGATATACTGTATCCTGAACATTGAATTTGTTAATTGTTCCACTTTGACTGACTAGAAATACTTGTTCATCAGTCACATCTTCTGCCGAAAAAACCCAATATACTCTCATTCAATTTACAAGGAAATAGGTAACACTAGCATGGAATTTGTAAGAGAATTTGGTATTGAAATGTCGGTCACAACAAATGGGTACCTTCTAGAGACAAACCAACCACGTATACCAATACAAGGCGATCCTCCCCTTGAAGATAAAATTGATTGGATATAAGATTATTACTTAGTCTATATAACGTGATTGGAAAGAAAAACAGAATTCTAGTTCCACTTATAAAAGTTCAAGGAATTCAAAAGCTGAATACCTTGTAACCCTTCAGACCAACTCTATTTAGAGGTGATAGGAGGAAGCTGTTCACACAGACCCGCATTCCCATACCATATTTAGAGATATATAAATAACAACCATGAGGGACTAAGATCCTTAACCTTGCACCCATATACAAATAGATAAATATGTGTATGCTTATGAGCAGAAAATGGTCAAAATGAACTAACAATAGATGAAGATAACATAAAATCACCTTGCAGATAAACACAGTCCAACTCAACTCTGGGGTCCAATCCAAGGACGGGCATAATTATTTTCCAGGGACTACATAAGATCCTTCTTTACCCGTGGGAGATCTCATACACTAAACCTAAAATCAAACCGACCAGCGAAGGATTAACCGGCCAAATCATCCTTAGGTTGTAAAAGGTTCAACTCTGAATAAACTTTATTACAAGTCGTCAATAAGAACATTTGAAGTATGAATATAAACCACTTGAGATTGTCAACTATTTTATTTTGATATATGCTATAAGTTTGTCTGTCCCAATCATACAAATTATAGATTTTTCGAATGAATGCTAAACAAGAAAAGACAACACAGAACAACTTAAGAATTTACATTAATTGTGTGTATAGATAGGTGGTGGAGCATATTATAACATGTTCCACAACACTTAGTTACGGCATAAAATTTACAAGTGTCAACAACAATGATACCCTAGAGCCATAACTAAGAATAGTGTAATCTGAAGGATCCAACCCACTTCGCTCTCAAATATATTTCTGATGTGTCTCCATACCCTAGATGAACGGATAGTGACAAGTGAGCAGACAAATTTGAGATTATTATAAAAAAAAAAGTAATTAAAACAGATACAATATGGAAATGGTGAGCGCTAAGTTGACATAGAAAACTGACCGATCTAAAAGAAGCTATGATGTCAATGTTGATATCAATTCCACTCAAGCATCAAGTAGGCAGGTTAAGAAACTAAACCAAGATTTTATAGGCAAATGTTGTCACATTTCTAGGTTATAATGTTGTTTTAATCAACACCTACAATTATATGCAAGGTTTTAAATCGTGAATCGAATCACGACTCATTTTTTATTTTTAAGAATCGATTCGATTCACGATCGATTATTAAAACTCACTAATTTAATATGTATGTTTATAAATTACACTGAATCACGTGAAATATTTTATATGATTCATAAGTAAACTTTAATGTGTAAATATTATGCACATAAGATTAACACTTGAAAATAAAGCCACAATCTACTTTACACGTCCAATATATATAGGAAGCCACCACCCCTTTGGACACATGTTATCAACTAAAGCCTACATCATCACATGTATCCAAGGGTACTTTTAAGACGTGTTTGGTATGATTTTAAAAACAGTTTTTAAAAATTATTTTCTAGTGTTTTTAAAACATGTCCTTTTTTCTTGTTTTTATTTTCTAATAAATTTTAAAAAGCTATTAGGTAGGACTGTTTTTAAAAAACATATTTTTTAAAAATTAGTTATAAGTTAAAATTGATAATTCAAAAATTAATTATAAGCCTTTTTCAAAATTATTCAAAATTAGTTATAAGCTTGCACAAATACTTCACACATTACAACAAGTTTATATTTGTACAAGCTAAGCGCTTTGCTGATGATGTCGATGTTGATGATAAAGCCACATTGTCCCTGCTATGTCATCTCTAAAACTTAGAAACCAACTGAATCTGTAGTAAGATGTCCCAACTCCTTCAACAACTTCACAAAATCTGGTTTCCCTATGAATCCCTCAACTTCTATATGTACACTAATATCAAAATATGATGCACATATGTTACTAACATCACATAATAGTGAACTGGAATATTACGAGGTTACCTCAATCTGAAATTTTAGAGAGATAAGGACTTAGGTTATCTCCCCCTACTATGAAAAGGAGAGTCAGAACCGAAGGAAACTGGGAGAGACCTCTTCACAAATGGATGGTCTAAAAGCATAGCAACAGTCGGTCGATCTTCTGGTTTAACTTTTAAGCACTTGAGGATGAAGCTGCGTGCATCCTCCGAAAGGTTATCAGGAACAGATGGTGGTTCACCCTTCGCAATTCTATAAGTTGCTTGCATCTGTCGTGAGAGAGACAGAGAAGAGAGGAAAACTGTTGTTAAAACTTCAGATACACAAAATCAAATGGGTATGTAACTTCATTTTTGTAAGTGGAATGTACAAACATGTGAAATGGAAGATAAATTTCATTAATAATGACTACTGAGAGACAGATAACACGACAAAATGACTGATGGATGATATCCAAATATAATATATTGAGCCACTCACATAAAAAACTCTCCGTCCATCCCTATATGTTCACCGGTACTAATTTGTGAGAACCATCATAGAAATTTCTCCATTGTCATGGTATCAAGCTATTTTTGTACAAGGAGCTAGGTTTGAGATGTTAGTTAAGATTGGTGGTCTGTATTGTTAGTTAACTAACATCCCTTTCATCAAAACAGTTTTTCACAATATTAGATTAGCATCCTGAAATTTCAAGTAATCAGAGTTCTAAGAAGCTGGTGGATCAAACAATAAGTTTATAGCAGGTTTTTTTAAGAACTTGTTTTTGTAGGAAGTAGCCATCACTACAATATGTGCAACTGGCTAAGACCAATCTCATATATCATCTAGCACCTAAAAAATAATGTATCAACTATCAATTATATGTATAATGAAATTGTTGACTAGACTTAAGCAAATTCAAGCGAAACGAAACACTAATATGTGATCTTTGTAGAGCTAACTTCTTACTAAATTAGTAAGCTAGAGTTAAATGGGAAACTGAGCAACTAAGAAGCAACTAGATTATCAGAGACTGAAACCCACAAAAGAACCACTGTAAGAGAAGAGCAAGACGTCAAGAACGAAATATTAAACTAGTCAAAATGAAGTGCTTACCCATTCAAGAGGAGCGTATGGAAGTTGGTGAGTTAACATCTCCAAGATTGTGCAACCAAGGCTCCAGATATCAGCTGGAAGTCCATAGCCAGTATTCTTCCGATTAACAACCTGTGAACAAAGAAACATGAATATTAGAAAACTTATGCACACTATCTCATAATTGAATCGAAAAGGAAATTTATTCTTTACTAGCAGCAGACAGTTAATATTTTTCAATATTGCAACAACAAGGATTAGCATTAACGGATTAACCACATTCCAGTTAAGCATGATAGAACTAATCATCGGATAAAAGATTTCCTGACAAAAAGCATTCTAAATCTATTACTCCAACTCTTTCCTGACAAGTTACGCATGCAAGATACAGATGCACAAGCTAGAGGGGAAGTATTGGAATGATTTTCATGTGTAGATAGGTTGTGAAGCTGGACCTCTAGTTTCACTATTGTTGTTTAATTAAAAATGAAACAGTTCAACTCAGTTAAATGCAACTAAATAAGAACATCAAATAATTATAAAAGATGTGATGCAAACCTCGGGAGCCATCCAAAATGCAGTCCCTTTGGAAGATTTCACATCGTTTAATTTAATGCAATATTCATTAGTCCAACTCACGTACACATATTTTAGAGATTGTGCATTGAAACACAGTCGATAGCAATAAAACGAACCCCAGAAGAATCAATTCTGCTAGAAACAAATAATGAGAGAGGGTTAAAGAGATGGATGATAAGGAGTTACCCCTTTTTGATTTTCAGTAAAGCTTCAAAAAGAGGTTGTTAATCTTTCTTCTTTGAATACTGTAATTCATCAGAAAAACACAAACAACCCATGCTTAATCATCTAAATACTAAAATGCGTTTTGATTAATTTACAAAACTAAACTAAAATGGGTAACATTTATGTATTCAAATGACAAACACGGAAGAAAAACAAAGGAATTTAAGGGTGAAAATGAGAGAGTAAAAAACAAAAAATGAAACCTTTCCAAGTGTACGAAGAAGTCGTTCAATAACAAGAGATATGAATACAGTCACTGAGTAGAACCATCTCATATTCTTCTTAACTACCCACCTGAACCATGGTCTAGCTAATTACTGGCACTGAACTTGAAACTTACTTTGAATTGTGTAAAACTGGTGGTTCAGGCATTTCCTCGAACAACTCTGTATGTGTATTTTTTGTTGATTCCAACATGAGTTGTTGGTGACTTCTAACATCCATTCTTCTTCCCTGCAATATGGGCTTCAACAAAATCCCACACCATTCATTTACAAGTAATCGAAATAATTCAATCACATTCATTCATCCTTGTTTCTTCTTGTTCAGTTCACAACCCATTTCTAACACCATCTGTTTCCCTGTTTTGTCGTTCAAATGGCAGCAGCAGCTTCAATGTCTTCTCAAATTCGAACTGCAAGAGGACCCCATAGCTGAAATCAATTAGTACATATTCAATCACCACACACAATCAACATCTTCTTCATTTTTCTTCCATCGAAACCACATCAGAAACCCATCAGCTTCATTATTTTGATTCTCTGTTCTTCAAGCTCCTCGAACCCATGGTCTATCAGCCGGCGACAATCCCTTGGTGATGGCTCTGGTTCATTTGGGTATGTACACAGAGGCAAGAAAAAATGAAAAGAAGAAGAAAAAAAAAACACGAAAAACGGTTAATAATCGTTTTTATTTTTTCGTTTTTAAAAAAGTGTTTTTTGAAAATATCTTCACCAAACACGTTGTTTTTACTTTTTTTTTTCTTCTGTTTTTCTGTTTTAATAAAAAACTATTTTTAAAATTCATACCAAACATACCCTTACCCTTAGTAATTTTGTTTTACCAAATATTAATCAAATCTCAAAACTTATATGCTGGCTTACTCTTGTGTATTCCGACCTCTGCCTAATTTTATCTTGTTTATTCTCCTCTGATCGATCTTACTTATACTCTTCCACTTTCACAGTTAGAAACAACAACTTCACACAGCAGCAACAACATTGTATTTTGTTACATGAAGATATGCCCTCTAGAGCAAAAACTTCAAAGCAACACATGAAGATCTGTTCTCTGGTTTAGTGTTGGTCGTGTTATAATTTCTTTCTTATATCTCATTCTTTCTTTTCTATACATATTAGATTTATTGTAATTTGGGAGTTAAGATTAGTGGGTTTTTTAATTTGTTTAGATAATGGGTTTGAACCGATCTACATATTTATCTTTTTATTTCTGTAATTTTAAAGATTTAATAAATAATTTATTCTTACTTTGATCAACGATCATAAATATGTGGCGTAGAGAATTGAAACATTTAAGATTAAGACAGGAACCTCGAAATTCAGTTGACTTTTGTTAAAAATTGTAAAACAGATGTTGACTTATCCGAGTCTTTGAAGAAATGATTCTTCTATGCGATTCTTATCGTTTTAAAAAATTTTGAAGCGACTCGTACGAGTCTAAGAACTATGATTATATGAATGCCAATTAACTACGGGTCTTAGATATCCATTCCCGTATACCATGATTCATTACTTTACTCCTATATCCATAAATATATGAAGATAAACTGGTGACACATTAAACATAAAAATAAAATCACGGTAAATAAAAAAAATGTCAACAACACCTACTTTTATCTGAAAAGTCATAATACTTTAATGCAGCAGTAGGTTTTGTATTTTTAGTCGAGAACTCAACATCCTTCGCATCTTAGGAAATGTAGCCGATCTATAGAAACCAAAAAGAAAATAAAAATAAAAAGATGAAGGTTAGAAGATAACATCAATTTCAAAAAATCCAGAATGCAGACTTCAAAAAATCCAGAACTTAATTTAACTTCAATTCAAACCCTCAGAGAACTAATTCAACCAAACCTTAAAAATAAATCCAACAAAATAAAAATTCACTTTGCTCACAGTTAAACAAACAAATCAAACGAAAAAATCAAATCAAATCATAAAGATCTGAAGCTACAAACTTAAAATCACACACAAAAAAGATACAAAAAACCAAAGCAAAGAGAATAAGGAGAAATCAGATTTACATTGTGTAGATGGTGAGTTTTTGACAAGGGTTAGAATTATCAAATCGCCCTCTTCCTAGAAGCAGGAACATAGAAGTATATGCGCATATTTATGCACATATTTCTATCTTTATATCAAAACATGAAATATTGTTTCTCTACTTATATTCCGCAGGTGAATTAAGAATACAGTTTCTACAAATAACTACATGCATTCTAAATTGATCATGTAGTCTCTCTAATATTCGTAATATTTATGCCATGTCAAACCAGTCTCAAGTCGCATAAATTCCTCAGTTGAATTCCTTGAACTCGTCTCGAATGCGCATCGATGTTCCAATAACATCTATAAAATATGGGAATAGCTAATGCTTGATCCCCAAAGACGTATTTCAGCTTAATGCTTTGTTCGCAAAGAACATATCACAATTCACCGTTCTTACTCTAAAATATACTACTTTAGCATTTTACTCAAGGACGTGTCACAAACTATGTGTCGTTCCTCTTGGGCGTGCCACAATCAAAGAGCAATGCCTCCAAAGACGTGATGTGTCTACGCGCTGGGCTAGCCCTAAATTCTCTGCTCTAGCACCAGGATAGCACTAGCCTCACTAAGGCGGCGTCCTAAGGGACACGCCACATTCTCCGTGTCAATCCAAGGCCAGCACTAGCTTCACTCTAAACCGGGGCGCCGCCCCCCCCGTGGGGGACAAGCTCATAGCGAGGAGTTACCAAGGAGGGACAAGCTCCTAGAAAGGAGTCCCCATTGACAGGACAAACTTCTAGCGAGGAGTCCCCAAGGACGGGACCCTCTCCTAGGCGTCCCTAAGGACGCGACACTACTTCACTCTGGTACCAGTCCCTCATGGACACATCATAATTTATTGACATGTTCCTCAGGGACGCATCACCAACTAGGCCAGAGCCATCCTCTCCTAGATGCATCCCTCGGGACACGTCACACTTTCACGGCGATATCTTATCCTAGCGCCAGCCTCTCTCAAAACACGTCTCTAGGGACGCGTCACTCACTCATGGCGCTAGCTTGCAGACCCACTCAGACGCGTCCCTAGGGACGCGTCACTTACTCATGGCGCTAGCGAAGGATAGAACCAGCCTCACTCAGACGCGTCCCAGGGACGTATAACTCTCTCAGGGCGCTAGATCAGGCTAGCGCTAGCCCATCCGAAATGCGTCTCTAGGGACGCATCACCACTTCAGCGCTGGCCTAATGCCAAGGCCATCCCTATACGGCTATTCATCAAGATTTTCCTTACCTGAGTTCTCGAGTACGCCACGACTGGTCCTTGAGAACTTTCGCGCAATCTTGGCTTCAAACACTTCCAAATTTATGCCATGTTACTCCTAAGCTAGTACATGACCACTAAACTTACCAGACTCTACGCTGATCAGTTTAATTATCAATCTAAGTAAGTTTCCAACTTGCCTCACTAACTTAGCAAGTTATTGACTTATCCTAATCAAAATAGTGGTGGTCCACGAATCCACTATTTCTACAAGATATCCAATACAACACATGGGGGGATTCTCATTGGGGTATTGCTCTAGCGGTCTACCGCAATTGTGCGTTGTAGCAACACATCCACGAACAAGAAGGTAACAAGTAGTGGGACAGTTACAAGAGCATTTGAGAGCACGAGGAGTAGTGGTCATACAAATCCTCCTTATTTTCCGGACACGAATCCACTACAATCTCCACAATTGTTACTCCTCCACTTCTTTTGTAAATTCCACTACTTACGAGAAATCAGTGTGTCTCCTCCAAACTATAAATAGATGGCTTCATCTATTCGAAACAAAGACATAGAGAACTAAGAGATAAGATATACAGAATTAGCGATTTATCCCAGAGATAATTCATTCTTCACTACACACTAAAATTACTCATCATACTGAGATTTCTCAACCTTCTTCGCTTCTCTCCCCTAAGACATACACAATCGTCTCTAATTTTGTGATCGAAGCAGGACGTGAACGATCGTTTATTGGTTTTGGATCGTCCTATACGAGCTTCATCACTCAAACATACCTGAAAGTACCATTTTGCGGTATATTTATTTTCACCCTAATACAATTGGAGACTAGAATGGGAGATCAACCTCTTGACTGCAAAAGCCAATTTTGATCGTTCAAAATGGTGGATCTTAAGTCAGTATCAGCAACTATTCCTAATCCTAACTCTAGTGATGTTGGTAGTGGCGTCTCTGAAGTTACTCCTACAGCTGCCAACTATCTTTACACCAACATTGCAACCGACGCCACCACCACACCTCCTCCTGGTAACACGGCTGTTGAAGACAACACGAACACAAACGACACTCAATATTATTGATCTGATGCAGAGATATGAGGTTCTTGCCACAACACAGGAAGACATGGCTACAACTCAGAAAGAGATAAGCAACAACCATACCAAAATGATCGATAAGGGATGTTTATTTATTCTTTCTGATTATTCTCGAATTCTATTTGATTGTGGTAAAGATCATATGGTTATTGAAAGGTATCCTTATTGTGTTGGAAGCAGTTTTAAGTTCAGTTCTGATATATCAGCTTACTTCTTGTTTGGTTAATTTTAATGAGTCAATTCTAACTCTGATAGATGTTTATGATGCGAAATTTGTTAATGAGCTGGTTTGTGAACATGGGTACTGGTCAGATTCGATGTGTAGTGATTGAATTGATTGTACGTTAACTACTGATGGTTTTACTAATAGTGCTTGGGTGATATTTAGTAAAATTCCTGAGAGTACTGAAGCTTGGGGTCTGTGTGGTAGTGGAGCTGATTTTCTCTTACAACTTAAAATGGATAAAATGAGTTAATAGTTGATGAAGGTCTCCTTATTATTAACAATTCTGCTCGTCGGATATATGATCGTGGCAAAGTGTTAGATGTTCTCAAAGGGAATTTTAATTTTGTTGTTGCTTATAAAATTGGTATCTAGACAAATACTTCTTGTGAGATGGTTCTTATTGGGTTGATTTTAATGCGTAAATGTGACATAAAATTTGTTTATGAGCTGATTCTAGAACATAAGTACTGTTTAGAATTTGTATATTTGAATGTGTTTTGAGTTTTTTTAGAAATGGAGACAAGCATTTCGCCAAGCTGTTCGATGAAATGCCGCAGCCGGTTAATGTTCTTTGTACTAATTCGAGACTTCATGTGACCAACAAAAGTGAGTCTAGCAATGCATATGAGCTATTTGTTCAGCTGCATCATAGTAGTCGATGGAGTTTCATTGGTGATATAGGCTCTCTAATATTACTGTTCATATGTGGGTTACTGAATCATTTGTTAATTCTATATGTGGAATCTGGAAACACCTGTGTTGATACAAACAAACAGGACAATATAACGCAGAGTCTTTCGAAGGGATTTACATGTAAACCAATGTTCCTCTCACCTGGTGTTTTAGCAAAAATCTTTCGTGTTGGAGACAAGATTATAAAGCTATTTGTGGATTCTGATTCGGTAGCATTCCACGTTTTTGAGTATGTTGAATGTAACCTTTGTGTTGCTGTCAGTCGTGGAATCTGGTGTATCCACCACAAGAAATTATTAGCCTGAAAGAACTCCTTGCAAGGGTGGTTGGAATCAAGGAATTGCTCGCTAAGGCTAATGGTGATTTATCTTGGTTTCAAGGCTATACTTCTATACTGATGCTGACATCTTCGAGAAGTTGTTTCAAAATTCTAAAAGTCAGTTTCTCATTGCACTATCGATGGCCTACTTATGTGTTCGGTGGTATTCATTGTATTTCAGAAAAGGTTGTACATGTATTTCTGAGTTCTGTCAGGACTGGTACTTGTTACTTGTATTATGTTCAACATGAATCTTATTGTGATGTTCGACTGAGGAGTTTGACTGGTGTTGATGAAGAAATACTCTTGCCTAATTCTGCAATAGGTCTCTATAGGGAACCATTAATGGTTAGAGTTGATAGACAAGAAGGTGAGTACTGCAGATTCTTTCGAAGGAGTTTAAATTTCTTATTGCGCTTATATTATCAGTTTCCACAGTTGCTAGAGCTTAATATTATCTCTCAAGAATTGTGTTTCTCTTGTACTTCTATTTGCTCACATATGAGGCCTGCGAGAGTTGTTCACTTCATGGGAAAGTTTTATTGGCGGACTGGTATTCCAAACCAATGAGTTATATAAATGTAATTCCAGCCAATCTTCTCATCTGTCTTGCAAGTATATGGAGGAATTGGCATTTCAAACTGAGAAGAATGATTGTCTTGTTGATTTTGTTCTTGCAAGAATAGTAGGAACTCAGTCCAAGCCCACTATGACCCATATCCCAAATATATTAATGATGACAGTCCTGTTGAAGTGGAAATTCAGATTGGTTTCATCTGAGGATTGTAGTATGAGAGATGTTAGATTATAGGAACAAACTGTTCTCAACAAACTTCTGGACAAGGGGAAAGTGTGGAGGTACTATATGGCTTGTCATTCAGCTACCTGGAGCTCCTGGCTATATGAGTAATTGTCGTTGGTTGTTTGATAGAGGGAGAATGCTTGAACCCATGCTAGGGGACTCTAATTCTAAGAGTTTTCATGTTGTTTCTTTGATCATATTTCAGAATCTTCATAATCACACAGAAGCAAAGGATTATGGATGGCTTTTGATGGTTGCTAGGAATGGTGCAGTGGGTACAACTAGATTTTTTGTGAAAGATATAATTGTTATTCAAATGTGGATTGCTGAAAAGCCACCTGTGATGATTGTTAACATGCTTGAGAATGTTGTGTGGGACTTGAGCAGGGGTGAAGATAACTTTCTTCCACATGGAAATGAATATTCTGTTTGGGTTGATCTTTACTACTGGTATTTTGCTAAAGTCAGACCCTTTTATTGTGATGGGCTGATGTGTTGGGTGTATCAACCAACAAGAGGATGAATCCAGTTTGAGTTCTAAGCCAAGTACTCCCTTATCTGTCAACTGGTGAGATCTAAAGACAGTGAGGAGAAGTTGCATCACCCCAATATATCTAAAGTAAGGCTGGTATTCCAATGGGGACTTCCACAAGTGCATACAAAGATGTAAGTTTTGAAGATGATGGGCAGAATTATCTCTGGGTAGTAAACAGAAGAGAGTTAGATTCATTGGTTGATGTTGGGTTTTACTACAAGGAGAAGGAAATAAAAATTTCCACTTATTATTTAGCTGAAAGATGTAGAGAAACTTTTGTGGACCCAAAAGAATTGCCAGAGCAGGAAAATTTGTGCTTTAAGGATGAATCGCTAACAATGGTTAACATTTTGGCAGTTACGACTGAAGAGATAATACCCTTCCTTGCTCTTCCAGCTACCCATCTCAACAAGGTACCCGTGGATACACATGAACAAGCTCATCTATTCTCGCTGATATTTTTGTGCGAAGATCTGCTATTAGAATCTGTCCAGCTGCACCTGCCAAGAGACCAGACAACTGGCAAAATAATGTTTCATCCTTGAGGACAAGGATATTTAAGAAAATAATGTTTCATCCTTGAGGACAAGGATATTTAAGAGGGGTAGGTATTGTCATATCCCTAGACTAAGGGAGGAAGGTGCCCATATTCAATCTCGTGCTTGCCATTAGCCGGTAGTGTTAATTGTAGTTAGTAGTAATCAAATGTAGTTAATTAGTTTAATCAGTTAATTAATAGTTAATGACAATTGTAATGGTTGGTTGAGATGTAACCAGGTGGGGGCTTACTAGCCGTAGATTCTACGTCTGATTGAGTTAGGCTTTATAAGCCAAAAAGTCTTTTAGTGAGAAGCTTATCCAATTATTAATCAAATAGAATCGTTTAACGATTTAGGCAATGTTCTTCACTGAACCCGAAGGCTTGATTCATGAGAATCAAGATGTTACTATCAAAGTCCTGATCCATCTTGTTATTGTACATCTCAAGTACATGACAGTTACTTAGCTTTGTCTCCTTCGGAAAATGTTTTTGATGCAGACTTGGGCCTTAGACTTAAACTTTCTTGTGTGCAAGTAGTAGACGTTGGTGCTTAGGGTTTGAGTATACAACGATCAAGTGCTAGTTACAGCGCCAGTAGATGAGAAATAGGTTACCCGAATACGATGCTTTGAGTTGTAGCTAGTAGCGACAAAGTTGGAAATTGTGGAAACTTGCAGAAGAAGTTGATGGTAGATCAGAACTGCGGATGAGGCTGGCGGTGAACTCCGGTGCTCTTGTCATAGACTTAACAAATCAATTCTTTAAGTACAGAATATTCGTTGGTTTAATCTCATATCAGCGGAAACACTAAACTACAAGGTTGTCGTCAACAGTATCAGAAGTTGGGACAACATGTTCATAACAGTGGAGTAGTAGCGACACAAGGTTGATGACCTCTTCTAGTATGGTGAGATATTCTTGGGAGATGCAGTTGAACCTGAGATGATATTGTATCTGAGAAGATGAGAATCCATGAGCGGATAAGGTCTCTGTAAAGCTGAGTCTTCTAAATCCCGTTTGTAAAGCCTTGTTTGTACCACGTTCACTCAACAGGCTGTTAAAGTTTCATACGATGTCGGATTTTGATGTTTGACCCTAATTTTTGAAGGCAAAAGGCCAAGCTATCATATGGAAAAAGAGTCACTTGAATCAGAGTTTTTCTAGGTCAGCCAATCGTACGTGAACATTCGTGATTAGTAATCCCATGTAAATTTTAAGATTCTATAGACTTCAGTGTAAGAGCCATATTTCTTAGGTCATATCTCTGATTGGCGCGCCCTTTTTGTATGTCATATCAGAGACATAGATGAACACTTCTCTTGAAGGATGCTTTTCCCCGTTCTTTACGGATTGTTGCCGATTTCCGATTTTATAAAATAAAGAGGTATTAGTAGGAGTAACAACAATGAAATAGAGAAGCGGACGGGGCTGTTGTTGGAAGGTGGCGATGTGAGATGTTGTTGTTGTGAAGATGATGGATTCATGAGGATACTAACTCTTGTGAAGTATCTTAGCTTCATAAAAAATCTTGGTTCTAGGAAAATCCTATCCCATGAAAGGAGCTTTCATCTCTTAGAAGAATTTCTGGCTTTGGAGCATCTTGCCTCATCAGAGCCATATTTCTGGGGTGAAAGATGAAGAAGAAGGATGGATATTTGAAGAAGATAACTGGACCACTAGCATGGATTAAGCCAAGAGGAAGGAACCAAGATGCGATATTTTTCTTCAAAGTAAATGTGATGTATACTTCACTGAATTCATGACCAGCAGCTTGTAAACCAATATTCCAGAAGTTGAGAGGAGAAGCATGAATCTGAATTGGTCGTGCCCATTGGATGTTCGTCCTGTGTTGGAGATGGTTGTGGCTTCCACGTTACTAGTGATGGTTGAGATGAATATCATGACCATGGTATTTTCTATGAAGGCTTGCTCGAAGAATGAGATGACTTGATGATATCACTTGAGAATTCCAAGTTCAGTGTGTCTTCAATAGTAGACTAGTGTGGTTAAAGTAAGTAGCAACAACAAGGAGGAAGTCACTGTTCTGGACGCGATCATGTAAGATGAGGGATTCCTATTCATGATGTAGAAAGGTTTTTTCGGTGACACTGATATTTTATTGACTTGATTTTTGGAATCTCATTGGTTGAAATGGATTTGAATTGGTTTTTCTAACAAATCAAGTCCCAAGTGTAGAACAAACAAGAGGTGTTTATTTACTATGCATAGAGATATATGTTGAGTGGGTTCGTGACACCCACAGATGAACGGTGTCGCACCTACCTCATAGGTTTGCTTCAGAGACATTAGGGTTTCATGATACCCTAGATGTTATGACGAGTTGTTCCTAGCTTTTATCCTCCCACGAATATGGAATCAATGAGCATGAAGATTTTGAAGAAATATCTCATACTGGTGAACTTCATGAAGGATCTGGGTCTGATATTGTTGGGTTGAGGTAAACGACAGGACGAAATAATATCGGACACTCTAACAACTTGGAGCAGTACCAAATAAGTTTTTTTTTCTTTTTTTGCTTTGAGGTCATAATACAACATGTAGACTCCTTGAATCCTCATATAAGCATGGCTATGCACAAATTTGTAAAGAACTTTATAGAATTTCGTTTTCGGAAAATTTCAGAAGTATAGTGCTTGGGAAAAACGTTGTAGAATCTTCGTACGACGTCCGTTTTTGATGATTGGACATTCTATATTTATTAGAAAAGAATTTCCAACATCATTTTCATGAAAAAAATACAGGTTTAGAGATTCTATGGGGCTTCAAAATGACCCAACAATAAAATTTAGGAAGTATCCAGGAAAATTCTGATAGTTTTCAGACATGACATCGTTCACCGTTTCGGCAATAACTCTTAGCTCGTTTATCCGATTAATGAGACCTTTTAGTACGTTATAGTAGACATCTATATAAAAAATTTTGTGTGTGATTCATGCCCAGATTCTTCACCAATTTTCGCCAACTTTAGAGTTTCCAGGAGGTAGTGTAAAACTATTTCTGACGTAATTCTTATAAAATATCTTGTAATGACCCCGGACCATATCTTACTACCAAAAATACTTTATTAATGAATGTATATGCTAGAAATATATATGCATAGTAAATTTTATGATCCATATTCAAATTTTCCATGCTTGGAATATTTTGACTTAATATGCCTGTAACCTCTTTATTTCTAGGGAGGAATGACCCGAGAATAAAGATGAAGTAGTTGGTAGGAAAATGAGAGGTTACCAGGATTAATAATGCTGAGGCTATTCCTCTTCCAATTTAAATTTGTGGGGTGAGCTCCTCCCGACGCATTTGTGGAGTATGGTATTCCATATGATGATGATGCACAACATGGTGGTACCATGAAACTGCGCCAGTTGGTTGTCTTAGCACAAGCGTCAACTTTTGTCTTCTTGTAGGACTCCTTCAACTCAAATGAGATAGTTAGAACCATAAGTAGGGTTGGAAGGATGTTTGGAGGTTTGAGGCTCATGATGGAAAAAGTAAAAAAATTTGAGGGAATTAAGTTAGCTCTTGAAGACTCTTTTTGATTTTGAATCTTTATGAGTATCAATGTATTTTAGGTCTTTGAGTGAGTGGGTTTTGGTAGGTAAAAGATTCTTCTTGAACAATGGTATTTCAACTTGATTACTGAAATTAAAATCCTAAGTGTGCATAGAGAAACGTCTGCAAGCATTTTGGAGGAATTACATATATTGCATGAAAATAGGAATATATTGGAAAATCGAATCTTTTTGGAGGTTTGAGGCTCAAGATGGAAGAGGTTTTTTTTTTAGGGAATTGAGTTAGCTCTAGAAGACTCTTTTTGATTTCAAATCTTTACGAGTATCAAAATATTTTAGGTCTTTGAGTGAGTGGGTTTTGGTAGGTAAGAGATTTTTCTAGAACAATGGTATTTCAACTTGATTACTGAAATTGAAATCCTAAGTGTGCATGCAGAAACGTTTGCAAGCATTTTGGAGGAATTACAAATATTGCATGAAAATGGAGAAATATTGGAAAAGCGATTGTAAAGTATTTAAGCATTGGAAGCTTCAGGCCACTTGCCGTGTATTACTACCCCTTCTGGCTTATCAGTGCTGACGAGTTTGTAATAACCATCTAATGTAGTTTCGATGATTATATAAGGCTCTTCTTTGGTAACTGGAGGATCCGATGCAGAGAGTCATGTATGATGTGTGTCACAACACGTCAAAATTATTTATTACTTTCCCACTACTTATGATTTATTATGAAGCAGGGGTAGAAAGGATTGTTCCCACGAGGAGGTCTTGCTTGTTATATGGTTTCAAAATATTATGTAGAAGGGGAAATTTTCAGATTTAATGAAAGTAAATTAAACTAATTAAGAAAGCTAAGAAATTGTAGAAAAAATCAAAGAGTTGAGAATATTGGTCAAGGTTTCGTTTTCATTTACAAAACATGTTCTTGTACTAATAATTAGAATTGATAATTAATCTCGTTTTATCAAAAGCCCTAGAATACCTTGATCGCAAGAATATCCCGCAAATTTCTCAAGTCATCAACAAACACATTAAAAGATGTGAATATGAATTCTACCAAGAAAGCAACCTAACGTGTGAAAAGCACCAATCAAGTTTAATTCACGAGGAGCATTAAGATTCATAGAATTAGGATAATCAATGCAATTGAACGTGGAAAGCGTACTAATTCAATTTAACAAAGGTCATGATCCACTTGTGATTACTAGGATATATCACTACAAGCAATAACCACAATTCTCTTTAACAATGTAAAACTTTGTATTTGTTTGAGTATTACCCGTTTTTATTTCGAGAGTGATGAGTCCATAAGCATCCTTAGTTTTTCCTCAGAATCCTTAGTCACGATCAGGGAGTGGGTGGATTCTCGTCGAGGAATCCCTTAGGCCATGAGAATCTTGATGGTGACGATATTGATATCCATACCAACATCGATCAATTTTTTTCTTCTCCAAACTTAGAATTTTTGAGTTGAACAGTGGTGAGAAGTCTCCAGCTATGTCTTTCATTGTACCAGGTCCTTTACAAGAGGCTTGACTTGAACAAGAGTATCTTCAGCAAGAGATAAGCATTTACCGGATACAACACGATTAAGAGAAGTGAAAATATCCTTTCTTTGTGCCTTTGAGAAGTAAAGAAGTTCGCACGTATACTCCTTCAAGGATTGAAATGTTCTGCTGATAGACTCTCCAGAAAGAGTGAAGCTTCTGACAGGGAGAGGATTCCTGTGGATATCTGCTGTAATATCCGCATCCAAATTTGAGGTTAATTATGTCTTTTTATCCCATGGGTATTTTCGTAATTCTTGTAATGAGGTAATTATGTAAAAATATTTTTATTAGAGTTGATTTTTGATACTCTGTAGAATCCTTAAATTTGCATATTTAATGGTCAAATTTATTAAACTAAAATAACTTGGACGTGCATAGAAGAATATCAATCCATCCATTTAGTCCCAATGGGGATGAGAGGCATCCAAAACTTTGAACTTGAATTCGGTTTTACTCTGAGGAAGATGATAGATGGCTTTGTAACGAGTCCATAGCCTTTTGAATCACCCAAATTCGAGGTTCAGAGCTCAAGATGTGGTCAAAATGGTGAAACATATCAAAATTAGGCCCAAAATCCATTTTTTGGCCCATTATGGGTACACTAGGGTCTTGGACGAATTTTCACATCAAAAACCCTATTTTTCTCGTGGGTCAGTTTCTAGATGTGAGGATAAACACTAGGGAAATAAAAAAGAGAAGGAAGGGAAGAAGAAACAAGAAACAAAAATAATAAATAAATAGAAGAAAACAAAAAAAAAGTATGAAGATTGAGAAGGAGATGGAGCTTGGGTTTTTAGAAAGGAATCCTAAGGAGAATTAAGAGGGGTTTAGTAGCTAATAAAGGTAGAGTCCTAAATCCCTTTCTCTTTGGATGATTTTTCTTGTACTTGATTTCAATTTTCGTATGATTTTGTATAGTTAAATTTCGATAATTTATTTATATAATTATTTATTTCTAATCGATGATCGACTTTCTTTTGTTACTAAGTAACATGCTTAGTTATTTCTGGTTAAAATTTAAGGATATCACCGTTGAATGTATCTTTTAACGTGGTAATGTTTTCTAAAATTTCTGATCAAATTTGATTTGTCATGATCTTGACCCTATTAGGCAGTCTTGATGATATTAGAATGATTTGTGGACTAAACAAAATTTGTAGATTTGTGTCTTATATTTCATTGTGCTTTGGATTTGTTTAGTTCCAGATTATTGTGAATTATATGTGAATATTTTGGTAACATGATGTAATATCCCCACTTTTTAGGACGATCTTGTAAAATCAATATATTTTGCTTTAGCCATTGGTTTCCTGTAAATTTTAGATATGTTATATTTAATTATGTTGGGTATACTCAGATAAAATTTAAAGATGATCTGGCCATTAGAATATCCATAAGAATCCGAGTTATGAAGGACCTTTCTACAGAATTTGTAAAGAGTAATACACTTACTAGGACCTCTATTTAAGAAGCTATAGTTGTTATTTTTCTCCGAATTTTGGATATGTTGTAAATTGTTGATCTAATTTTAAGGCATACAATTTTCATAATAACACAATTATGGTAAGTACTTTAAATCGTGGTGAGTCTGCAGTTGTGCGTGTAGAAAATTTGTCTTGTATAAGTATATGAAATCTTCCATAATTTGATATCTAGACGTTACTTTACTTTGAAATTTATGTGAAATATAAGCATTTTGATTATGATTGTGTGGTGAAGATATATTTGTGATCCACTGAGTATTGATTGGTTAATCTGACAGGAAAGAGGTTGATGTGGTTTTGTGCGTGTAATCTTATTAAAGTTATTGCTAATTTTTTTAGGAATTGATGTTGGATTTCAAAGGTTGGGTTGGAATTCCTGCTACAGATGGGTTGTATTTTTCCACTTATCCTTCCAACAATATAATTTATTGCATAATGGTATCCATGCGATCAGGTATTTTCTATAAACCTTGTTTTGCACAGCTTGAGCATATTTTATTTATCACAAAGTAAAATGTAAATCCATTATTTTATTGTGTTGATGAATATGATTGTGGTATTATTATAGTGTTGGAAAAATTGTATATATATTATATATGTGTGAACGGTTCAGAGTGGGACGAGGGTCAATTGGCAGCGACCCCTAAATACCCTGGTTGAAAGGATAGGAGTTATCCTTGGGAATGATCGATCTTCCCTAAACCCACATGGAGCTCCCTTGGACCGAACGAATTTAGTTTTATGTATTGAAATAGGCACCCAGAGTGCAAGAGGTTACTTTTTAGGGTGTTAGCATACTCCTAGAGGTCCAACGGTAATTTGAAATTTGAACAAGCTTCTCAGGTAAGAGTAACTGTAATAGTCTTGGCTTTATTCCATATAATTGATTTTTAATTAAGAAATATTGTTTTTATGAACTGCGATCATGCTTGATTCCTATGGGTACGTAGGCATCCGCGTTGCGGTGCGGCACATGTGATTAAGATGCAACATCTGGTCTTGTACTCATAATTCGAGTTACTCATGGATTTTCCATAACTAATTGTTACTGGTATTGTGTGTGGTCATTAATGAAATTTCATTGATCTTTAGTTAATTTAAGTTGTTTACAATGAATTTAAGTAGTGAAATATATAAATGGTTTCTATTTAATGGATTTGGATTGAACAAATCGGGCTTGGATTCCAAATGCATATGTGCCATTTTGGATTTTGGAGTTTGAATTTTGGGTAAAATTCCAGACCTAAAATTTGGGGTGTTACATCTTCATTCCCCAAGTGTAGTTCACCTGACTCTATTTTTTCTTTGAAGAGGCGTTTCAAACCGTTGCATTCGCTGGTAGGATGGTTGACGAACCAGTGAAAACGAAAATACTCTGGATCAGACATATCTTGGGCTATTGGTGGGCGTCACACATGTGGTAACTTGATGGTGTCTTTTTGTATCCAGACTTCCATTAACTCGAGGACCTCTTCCATGGGAAGAGCAAAGTTTAGAAATATTAGATTTGATTTCATATCTTGCTCCTGCTATTGTTGCTGCTGTCGTGGAGTCTTGGCAGGACCTTGGGATGGGGCCGATCCTTGGGATGGTGCTGGGGATGAGGTTGAATCCGATGAGAAGCGCTTGGTTTATGACACTTGCTGAAACAAAGTTTTCCTTTTGACTCCTTCATTTCTGGCAGTACCTATCGACGATTGGATAATATGATGCTTTTTGACCAGTCGTCTGTTCCCACGGTACCTCCACGACTTTCTTCTCTAGCAGGCCTCGTTCTCTCCAGTGGGGCAGGAGTAGTTGTTTTCGATCGCTTAGCGGCCTCCTGGAGTTCATCGACGATTTGTAATTACAAATTTTCTGACAAAGCTTGGCAGACTGGCATCAGGCTCTCATTGTAAGGATGTTGATTGCAATGCAAAAAATCCAACGAGTCTTTCTTTTGAGGTTGAGAAAATTGTTCTGAGTCTTTACAAGCAGTAAAGCTAGGTTGATGATTCTGTCTGGTTCTCGTTCATAATGGGCGTAGATTTTGTATTTATCGACGTCGGAAACACAGATCTTATGAGGAGAATCAACATCAATGTTAACCCAAAGGGAGTTGTCGATAGCATTCCCCTTGAGGCGAATACTTGTTTGTTCCTTCGATAACCGGTTTGCAAGAATTCTTAAAAGAAGAAATATCTTGTTCTGGATCTTGATAATATCAACTTGATTTGCTAAGAAATCATTTAGGACTTGCCTCAGATCAGCTATAGAGGTTGGGTTTGAGCATACATAGCCTCCCAAAGAATTTGACCAGGTAAGACGAATTCTGGAGTAATATGATAGGCACTTTATATATATTCACCACCTAATTTATATTTGTTAGTATTTGATTTTATATTAATATTATTATTTTATATTTTTATAGGCGATACACCGAAAAAATCCGACGTTACAATTATAATTTACTTAGGATGTAAATTAGCTCAAGCCTAGGTACACATACAGTCAAGCGGCTCAAGTCCGGATAGAAATTTTTAGAACTCTTTGTTCCTCAGTCAGTCCGAACGGGAGAAAGAGGGAAAACCCTAGGAAAAGTGATTTGATGGCATATATTGGATTGCAAATGAAATTTCTAACAAAATTTTGTTTAATTTCATGAAAATGACTTGGGTTTTTCTTAGTTTCAGGTTATTAACTCGATAAATTATATAATTAGATATATAAATGTTTTAGGTTTAATTTTTGATGTCAACTGTGAATTTGTGATTATAAAATTAGGCTAGTTAAATAGAAACACTCATGAATTGATAAAAAGAAAGATTGATTTACAAAAGTGATAACAGTTGAGTATATATACTCAACGGTCTTATACATCCTCAACTCTCTTATAACTCTCACGTGCACCTGGTACATACTCACAATCTGTTCCACTTACACCCTCAATACACTCCACACTCACACACACAAATATTCATGCTATTACCCCCTCAATCTCAAGGGGGCTTGGAGAGGCCATTTGAGATTGAATTCACATTCACACACACACACACACAAACACTCATTTACAATAGGATTAGGTGGTGAAGAATCATGACTACAAACAAGCACAAGCTGAAACAGAGAAGAAGCTTAGTCTGTTGCAGGTGTAGAAGATAAACCAAAGCTGTATGTTGCAGAAGTGTAAACTTGTTGCAGAGGTGTAACAATTGTAGCAGCAACAACTTGTCACAAAGATGAGTTTTGAAGGAGCATATGTGATTCATTGTAACACAAGATGCATCAGTGAGGTCAACTCCACATTCACACACTTTCACAAACAACATGGCATAGAGAGCAGTTATAAGAGTTCAAGGTGCAGCAGGCAGGGCACATAAAAGACTAGCACACTAGCAATTGCAACTGACAGTCCTTCAAGGAGAGAAATAAATACCAGAAACTTAATGTCAAGCCAAAACCAGAAAGAGAATACCAGGACACTTAAAGTTGTTGTAGTGGGTGTACGCAACATCAGTAGTAGTTGAAGTAGACATAAGTAGTAGTAAATCCAAGTAAAGCACAAATACCAACTCCAAAACTAAAATAAACATAAAACATGCTGACAGTAGTAGAGGTGGTTGGTGATGTGGTTGCATACCATGAGAAGACAGTCAGGAAACTCATCCATAGATACCAAATCATAAGAGAGCAGTCTGAGTAGACTGTAGTTTTGTACTAATGGTGGACAACAAAGAAGCATGAATAAGCATCAAAACCTTGGTGCATGCAAGACTATGATATAGAGAATTTGAGCACCTAGCAGCAACAAACGAAGTACCCCAGCTGCACTCCAAGAAGAGAACAAATGACCAGAAGAAGTAAGAAAACCAATGATAGATGCAGCTGCAATGGCTAATCTGGTGGCTTATTCAACACTTGCTCACAGAGTACTTGCAAAAACACTTAGTAGCAAAAGATACAGGAGCACATATCAAGATAGAAACAGATGTTGCGGCAGTAAGCAGCATTAACAGGCAGAACTAATTGTGGTAGCAGCACCGATTAGTACTTGAGATGTCCATTGTATAACCATACACCAATAGTATAACCAATGATTATAGAATTAAAGTGTTGTCCAGTCAGTACTAGGAACAAAAAAAAAGAGTAATCTTCAATGGTAACAACATAATCTTCAATACCAACAAAATCATTAAAAATGGCAGAAGTAGGAGGTAGTTGGTGGTGCAAATTATGATGACTGTCAGTGTACCCAACTGGAGCATATCATTTTCTCTTACCAACTTATGAGACTGAAATCACTGTGTGTATAAGAGCACAACTAGCAACAAAGAAACTAAATTCCATACCAAAGCGCATTCCCTTGCAACATATAATCTGAACACATCAAAAAAATCACAAGACCAGAAGCAACACATACTAGAAACATATTCACAAAACTGAATCACTTATTTCAAACCAATACAGATACCTAACAGTAAAAGGTAAAGAATAAAGGATTGCAGGCTCCACACAGAATCATATACAGAATCATACTTATTCCATTGATGTAGTCACAACATGATCTCAGCTGGTCCTTGTATTATTCATTCACAAAACAATCAAGGAAGTAAAAGATAAAGAATCACAGGCCACATTCATAATTGAATGCAAACTCATCAAAAAAAGAACTTCAACTTGTACACCAATACAACACCAAAAAGATAAAGCACACAATGGTGCAACAAACAGTCAACACACACACTTACCCCAATATTCTACTGAATTTAAGAAGAATCTATCTCCACTATCCAATGGAACAACATTAAGCTTCTTCCTAACTAACTATTGTAGCATAAATAGGCATGCTCATATCGAATACATTCAGGAATCAGTACCAGTAGGACGTGATAAAAGAACTAGTTCAAACTCAAACATAGTTATGATGGAAACAAAAATTGAAGCCGAAAATGAATGTTGATGAGATAGTAATGTAGAAATTAAACACATGAGATCAAATTTGAAGTAATCAAGAGATATAAACAGAGATTACCAGTTGAGAGTGAGAAATCAGGAACCAACCGAAATCCAATTTGAAATTAAAAAACCAATTGAACTCCAGATTGTACTCAAGAATCATAAGAACACAAACTAGAAAACCAAATTTCATATTTGAGAATCATGCTTGATTCTTTTTGAAGACGTAGCAGTAAAGCATCAGGATCAAATCCAAACTTCACACGAATTCCATGAGCAAATCTTCACTTCAAAAAACCTTATCAATCTCCAATAAAAAACTTCAGCAATTAAAAACCTAATCTCATAAACCTTATTGTAGAAACGAAAAACTAATTCAATGAAGCAGGAGAGTTGTTAAATTGATTAGATTCAGAATGTTTTGTTGAAGAAGCAGGAGCTTTGAAGATGAATCAGAGACAAAGAAATAGCGGAAGATATGGATTGATACCTTCGGAAATTAAAATTTCTGAGTCTGATACCATGATAACATTCATAGAATGTTTACATTTCTACTGAAGATGATTTGAATCAAATAAATTGATAAAGAGAAAGATTGATTTACAAAAGTGATAACAGTATAACATATATACTCAACTGTCTTATACATACTCAACTCTCTTATAACTCTCACGTGCACCTGGCACATACTCACAATCTATTCCACTTACACACTCAATACACTCCACACTCCACATTCACATACACAAACACTCATGCTATTAGGAATTAGATTGTTATTGCTATTAGGTGGTTGTTTAGTTAAGAACATATGAATGTTTGTAACTTTTTAGTCCTGATTTGTTAGTGAATTCAGTTAATGACGTGAATGTTTAAGTAATAACAATGACCAAACATTCGACAATACTTATTAGGTGAGTATTCAGTAACAACAATGGCCATGAGTACTTGTTAGTCCTTACTGTTTAAGTTTCTACCTTTTAGTCCTTTTTTTTTTCAAAACTTGGTATAAAAAACCAAGGTGAACAAACTTCCTATACAAAAAACCCTCCCATATTATTTCTTATAAACAAAAACCATTTTAATTAAAAATGAAACTAAAACCCCATTTCCCTTAATAATGATTAAATTTAGTTTTTAGTTTTTTTCAATATACCCGAGTTGCCCTTCCCTATATAACCTAGGTATTGTAATTTTGTGGCATTTTTCTTCTTCTTCTTCTTCTTCTTCTTCTTCTTCTTCTTCTTCTTCTT